>JABXWE010051083.1:0-22367 GCA_014611495.1 Limonius californicus | reverse complement strand
GACCAGCATTTTTATATGAAAAAATGGAGAATTTTGTACTAAATTTATATATATTGTTGCTTTAACATCTTAAGGAGGATAACAGAGGATTAAATGAAAATATAAAAAATTTCCAACGTTCGAAAAAAATTAATAAACTAAGTGGTGCGTTAACGCACCATTGGCTAAAGATGGGTTAATCAAGATATTTATTCACAGTAACCTACAAAAATAATCCTGGATACACACATAAAAAAAGGTAATTCATTTATAAGTAAGGAAGATGTAATAGGAGAATTTAAAATATAACTAAGAAGAAACCCAGTCCCAACCTAAAATTGTAAAACATAACGCATAGATATGGTGGCGGAAGACAGACATCCCTAACAGGCTTGGAAGAGAAACCAGAAGAATGGGAAGGCAACATAAGTAAAGCAAAGGAAAAAATCTAACATTACAAGATACAGAAACTTTAACAGCGGAGATTTCGTAGATCTCAGAGGTGTTTCTTCCTTAACATAAACACCCATGGTTGTAGGAGAATTGAAAACAACTATTATACTATTTTTATTATAGTTCATGTGTTAAATTATTCACAATAGACTTATTATTAGTATTCTTGGAATATAGTTTAGTTATTAAACCTAAAAGAATCAGCTTAGCTTAAATCGTTATATAATATATAAAAAACTAAGTTATTACCAAACCGCTAATTCTCAACTTCCAAAATAATCATTGTACCATATAAGATACAATTTTCTTGGAAGTCTATATTTTCCAGAAACAGACTTTATTAGCAAATTAGCAAAAGGTTAACTTTAAATTATGAATGGCAAAAGACGCTACTACAAGTGACATTTATAAGCTATAAAAATTTTGCCTACCTCGATAGTTTGCTACGACAGCTAATTATTAGTTCAACAATTCATTTCTACTTAAAGTATCATGCTGAAATCTTTGAAATATATAATGATGATCAAATAAATTCATTTCTTGCGTCATGCAATCACTGATTCCAATTCTCAATTCTCCATTTATCCTAGTAAATTTTCTCCGGACTTCCCGCGACTCGGGGCCCACGGAGCCGAAGCTGTAGGTCCTTTACGTCTGTGCTACTAACGCGCAATACAAGCATAGGAGAGAAGATCTTTACGTCTCGTAAAACACAAAGCACTCGAAGAAGAAGGAGAGGGCGTTTTGTATGGAAGTAAGTCTCATATGTTTTGGAAGTTATGAGGTGGAAGTTGGCGTGTTTACTGCATTGCGAGTATTCAGAAACCTGCGTTAGAGAGTCTTCTGGAAAATAAATAAGTTAATAGTCCTCCAATACATGTATATTAAGGTCTTCTTCTTGTAGACCTTCTCCGTTTGTTGGTTATCACTTGGTTAAAAATCTCCCGATCTGCAGCTACTCGAAACAGTTGTAAAGCCGTCATTCTTGTCCAATTTCGTATGTTGCGGAGCCAAGATAATCTTTTTCTTCCCACACTTCTGTTTCCATGTATCCTTCCTTTAATTATCGTTTGAGGTAATTTATATTTTTCGTTTCTTAGAATATGCCCGAAGTAGGCGGTTTTTCTTCTTTTAATCTCGTACTCATTAGCTCTTTTTCACTGCCTATTCTCCTTAATACCTCTTCATTGGTTATTCGCTCTACCCAGGAAATTTTCAGGATTCGCCTGTATATTCGCATTTTAAAGGCATCGATCTCATTCATGATTACTTTTTTAGAGTCCAAGCCTCCATACCATACAGTAATGTCGACCAAACGTAACAATTAACAAATTTTATTTTTAGAGTGAGGTGCAGGCGATTCTTGCAAAGCATAGATTTATACTTGAGGATGTGTTTCTTGCTACTTCTATTGTAACTTTGATTTCATCATCAGCATTTAGGTCGGTATTTATCCAGCAGCCTAAGTACTTAAATCTTGTGACTTGATCTATTACTGTTTGATTGATCATTATTTGTGCTCTATTTCCAGGCGAGTTGTTTATTATCATGAATTTAGTTTTTTCGATATTTATTTTCAAACCCATTTCGTCGCTTGCTTCATTTATGTTGTTAATAAGGAGCTGCAGATCTTCTAAACTTTCTGCCTGTATGGCGGTATCGTCCGCATACCTTATGTTGTTTATAACTTCGCCGTTTATGTTTATGCCCTCCGTTCGTTCCCATAAGGCCTTTTGAAACATGCATTCAGAATAATTGTTGAACAGGACCGGGGACAAGACACATCCCTGTCTAACACCTCTTTTTGTTGGACATTCTTGAATTTGTTGGTCACTTATTTGTACCACAGCTGTTTGATTCCAATATATATATTCTTTATAAGCCTAATATCCTTTCCATCAAGTCCCGTGTTTTCAAGAGCCTTCAGTACTTTCTCATCTTGTACTTTTATAGGTCTATAAAGCAGACAAATACAGATTTTTGTAACTCTCTGCACTTCTGTAACAAAACGTTCATGCTGAAAAGTGCATCTCTTGTCCTCAAACCACTTCGAAATCTAAATTGTGTTTTTTGCAGCTCTTAAAACGTAATCTACTTCTGTTTGTAATATTTCCGGCCCTTCCATGCCGTCGTTAGTATCTTCTTCTCTCACCTGTCGGTTTTCGTCGAACAATTCAGTAACGTACCTTTCCCACGTTTCCTTTAACTCCGTATTATCCAAAATTAGGTTACCATCGTGGTCCCTGAAAGTATACGAAGTTCTTCTTCTGTAATTGCCTGTTACTTCCTTTAACTTTTTGTGTATATTAAATTCATCAAATTTATTTTGCAGTTCTCTTCCATTTCTACACATTTTTCTACCATCGACTTTTCTTTAGCTTCTTTTAGTTTTTTTTTATTTTTAGTTAGTCTGTACATACTGTTCCTCGTTTCTGTTTTTAAATTGCCTTCGTTCGTCCATCAATTTTGATATTTCTTCGGTCATCCATTGTTGTTTAGCTTTAGTTTTATTTGTACCCAAAAATTCCTTCCCGCTTTGAATTATTATTTCTTTTGCTCTCTTCCATTCAGCGTCAATATCATTTTCTGTATATATTATCTGTAGGATTAATTTTCAGCGTTAATTTTTCCTTGACTTCTTCATTTTTGAGCTTCGATATATCCGTCTTACCTGTTTGGGCTGTTCGTCTTACGGCTCTTAATCTTACATTTAAATTGGCTATCAGTAAAGGCTGGTCTGAATGAACATCTGCGTCAGGGTAAGTCTTTGCACTTCTAGTTGCATTTCTAAAATGTTTATTTATTAATATATAATCAGTTTGATTTCTTATTATTGTTTGTGGAGTGTGCTGTGGCGAGGTCCATGTATATAGTCTTCGTTCTGGTAGTTTATACCATGTATTGTTTATAACCATTTCTTCTCCTTGACAGAATTCAATTAAGCATTCTCCTCTCTCGTTTTAATGCCTAGTCCATGTTCCCCCACAATGTCTAGAAATTTGCCTTTACCGACTTTCGAATTAAAGTCACCCATAATAATGACAACTTCTTGTTTCTTTACAGAATTCAACGAGGTACTTATTTGTGTATACAGCTTTTCGACTGCTTCATCATTTCTTCTCTCTACCGTGGGGGCGTAGACCTGAATGACATTAATATTTACCGGTTTGCCTTTTAATTGAAGCAAGGCCACGCTTTCTGAATATGGGCAAAAGTTTAACACCGAATTCTGTATTGACTCATCTGCTATAAATGCTACTCCTGCTTGATGTTGGTCATCGCTTCTTCCAGAATAGTAAGTCACAGTATCATCGGATTTGCACATAGAAAATATAATAAAATGAATCTCTTGTTATTAAAAGTGGTGATGTGTCGGATGGAGTTCAGTATTAGCTAAATCTGATTTTGCAGGAGCTGGTCGCCATTTTCCGGGACATCCTGTAAACTAAGTCAGCGTGATCGCGTAGTGATAAACGATATCAGAGATGCAGGCTGCAATACCTGCGGATTTTCGTCTGTTTGAATAATGGAGGGTTGACAGGGAACATTGCGATTATAAATAGCGCCTATTGATCTCTGCCCAAGATTTTTACTTTTACCCTTTGCACGTTATATCGACTAAATTAAATTAATGCCTCTCAATCTTGGGCGAAATTTATTAAAGCAATATCCTGGAGGGTTGTACCCATAAATACCGCTATGAATAAGTGGGCAGCGTCTGCGAGCTGGTCGTTGATGTCTAACACGAAGCAAGAATTTCCAACGATCGTATTAAAGGATGGCTACGAAATTTCGTGTACAATAAAATTTCGTGTACACGAAAGTGGAAGCGTTAGATTCCCGCCAGCGTGGCGAATCGGAAATATGTAAAAACAGAAGCAGGGAGTACACTGTGAAATTTGTAATACACGAGTTCGTGGCTGTAAAGGAAACAAGACGATGAGGAACTGGCGTAAACACGTAACCGGTTGTTAATTTTTCAGGAGCGGTTGAAGACCGGTAATTATTCTAAGCTCTCGGGCTTTTCACGGTTCATTCAGCAGCGGGCGGTTTGATCGACCTTGTGAACACGCCTTACCGGAATCTTTACGCCACGGTTACTCGAAGAAAAAATTAATGACTGTAGATTAATTTACTGAAAAATACAAATCAAAGGTTATATATAAATAACTGTATTTCCTCCTTCAAATGGCAAATCTTCAGAACTTGATTGCGCATCTTGAATATCAACTGCTTTATTATTATAGCATTTATTTAATATTACTGTACAGGTTACGAAGAAATTAGAAATTAGCTGATGCGTGAAGCAGATAAGGTTTTCACGTGGACAATAAACATTTTATTGCAGGGTATGGAAACAACAGATACAAATTTATCTTTTACATGTATGCCTATTTTGAATTAGATGAATAATCATTTAGAAAAATTCTACCGATTAGTGAAAAATCACAAACTTGGTTAGTATACAGTTATTTTGAAAACAACATCTTCTATAATTGATTGTAAATTTTAATTCCATCCAGGTGCATATTCTGATACATTTTCGGTGAACAAATATATGCGTATTTATATAATTTTTCATACAAACAAATCTTAATCATCATCATTTCAAGAATCCTAACAAACAGCTAAAAGTGTTCCTGGAGAAATTATGTAAAACTGCAATTGTACATTGTGTGTTAAACTATGGCTTGGTAGACAAGGAAAGAAACATCAAAGGAAGCGGTAAAAACTGGAAGTAAGAAACTTACTTATATTTTACGAAGAAAGAGGAGATAAAAAATATCGATAAGAGCGCAGCAAGATTGTAACTGTATTTTTGCGCCTGGTTGGTTTGCAATCCATGTTTCTTTCTTCGCTTATGATTGTTTGCGTTTGCGCAGTCCTCCTTGACTTTTCGTAAGAAATTTCATGTCCGGTAATCATCTTCATATCACTGTTACAATTGATTGAACGTCGAAGTGGATTCCTCCGCTAAAGTATTTTATGCTTGAGAGTTCTTCTCGATAGTTTGAAGGAATCTTTATGGACGTCGTAATCTGTTGTAGTTTGTAGATTCTCGATGTGGGTCTGTGACCGATTTTTAATCTTCGTTTAATCTTGTATTCACGTCAATCGGAATTTTCGTTTGGTAAGTGTCGTCCATCTTTATTTGAACACGCTAGCCTAACGCATTCTTTATTTACTATATTTAGACAACAAGTTGGGGACGGCAAGATTTTGCCAAAGTTTATTTACTTTCTGAATTGCTGAATTTGCTGTCTGCGAGAAACTGGAATTCAAAGCCATTCCGGCCGACACATCAAGAACACGTGCGGACTTGGAGCTGCTACAGGGATTCCCGATCAGATGAAAGCAACTGAAGTGAATTCTGTTTAATTTATATCGATGAAAGTACTTTCAGCGGTTAGGGTGTTTATTTGTTTCATAAACGTTGCAAAACGCAGTATTTTTACATTGCTCGATTACTTCATTTTTTTAAACACTATATTAGGGGTTATTGACGAGGAGTTAATTACTTTATTTAATTAACTTTATTTGAGAACCGCCCATCTTCGATTGAGGTTCCGGGAGGCTGACATTAAGCAACGTATTACTTATCTAATTTACAGGAATTTCCTTAGGGAATTATTTACAGGCGTCATAAGATAAGGAAAAAAAAATAATTTAGGAAACTATACGTAGAAGAAAATGAAGAAGATAGAGAGGGTAACAGCATACTGAAGATGGGTCACAAAGAAAAAAACAAGGTCATTTAGAAGAAGAAGAAGAACGACAAAAGCGTGGAAAAAAAGACAAAAACAAAAAAGCGAGAGAATGTGAAGTACCAAGGAATATATTAACATGAATAATCGGAGCAATACCTTAACTGCGTTTGAATATCTGCAAGAAAGTGTTATCCTAGGGATTTAAAGATTTATTTAGCAGGTTTTGCATAAAAATTTCAATAAAATAAGAATATTCAGAGGGATGCGCTGGGTATGCCAGTTACAGTTCATTAGTTCTATATCATTATAGATATTTATCTTTCATTTGTTTCCCACACTATCATTATGGGATTGTATTGTGCTCTCGATATATTTCTATGATGTGGTTTTCACAGATAAGACGATGATAGAAGAGGATAGAAGAGTCGATATGATACAATACTACTCTGTGTGCGTATAAGGTTCTATATTTCAAAAACTAGTTTGCTGATCTCTACAAATTTTTATTCTACAGGTAAAATTTGTTCTTGAATCTATACGAAACCGGAAAACGGAGAATACTATTGTATTACTGTTTAATTTTTTCCATAGAGAATGTTTCCAAAATAGTTACTAATAATTTCATAGTACGTCTGAATTAAAAACGAGTAATTTTAGGCCGAACATTCTACCTTCAAAACTACGACCACTACGATTTTTTGAAATTTCCGATTTTAGCGGCCAATTACTTGATACCGTTAATTTAATTGATGTTATTTAATTTTTATGAAGAACATAATTGTGAAAATGATATACTAATAGAAATTACTCAATTTTTAAAAAAATATGTACGATATCGCCTCTAGGGAACTTGATCAGATTGTGTTACGTGGTTGAGTGGTCCAATATCTACCAAATAGATTGTATCGTATTGACAAAGCTTGTATCTGAAATCGTAGAGAACATTTTTTTTAATTTTAAGTACGACCTAGTTTTACTCAAAAAACATTTTTTTTAATATCTTCTGTGGCTTTAAATAATAGCTTGAAAAAAATTTGTGAGAATTAAACAATTCACATATGGCATCTTCTCAAAATTTCGAATATTGAAAGAAATATATTTATCCAACAGGGGTCTAAGAATATTGATAAAGTTGTATGAAGTAACAAAAGCACGAAAGACCTAAAAACCTTTTTTTATTGATTGGCGTTCTATGAATGAAGAAAAAAACATGTTGTGGATTGATTTTTATGTTTCACTCGTAGGAGTCGAAACAATTATTAAATTTCTACCAACAAGTAGTACAAAGTTACATACAACGCCAGTTTGGAAAACTACATATTTTGGCAAAATAATAATCCGCGTTGATTATATGTCTGTACGCCCGTAAGGCAAGCCGCAAAAATTTACATATGCGTGAAACCATCAAAAGCAAAAATAGCAGCAGGTGTAGGTTATATGGATGCCCTTTGAATTAAAACTTTCTAAAAATGTGCTACAAAATATAAACATTGGTTACGCGGATTACTCGAAACGTTTGTTTTGGTTGATATTGCATACATATTTTTTTCAACAGCGACTTGATATTGCTATTTAAATACCAAAAAAATTTGCTTAAAGTAATTTGGTTTTTGCACCTTATAGAAAGATTTTTGTATTACACATATTTATTAATTTCACTAAAAAACACTTTCTAACCTTTAACAGCAAGAATTATTATTTATTGTACGCTACTGGGGTAATAATTAGTACTACCCGCCTTCAAGTATTGTATCCCCAAAAATACCATTCCAACTTCTAAATTGCGAATATCCCCTTTAATCTTATATTTCTGAGCCTATTTACGAAAATGACTCCCTATGGCTATTTTAACCCCTAAATACGCGTTCCACTTGCGAATTAGTGAAATAGTCTGAACATGTTGTTATTCGTCTCCAATTTTAAGAAAATTATGTAATTATCATTCTCATGACAATATCATACCTTAACAATTATTCGAAAATTGATTGTTCGGATGGGAAATGGCAGTACCACCTACCTGTAGTAGCAATCTTATTTCGTAAATACGCAGCGAGAATTACGGGAATAGATTGGTTATTTGTATATTGGAACTGAATATATAATAACCCTTTGGGGATAAGTTAACAATAAACATTGACTAATGGTGAAAAGCATATAAAAATTCGTAAATTATTCTCTATATAGTATTTTCTAACAAGAATAGGAAAGAAAACAGAAACTTAAAGAAGGCGCAGCAAGGATAATAACAATGCCAGGTAAAAAATTATTACCTGAAGAAAAATAAACCAAATAATTGTGAAAACCTGCAGAGAAAAAAATTATTTGGGGAAAAATAGACTTGTAAATAGTTATTTCTATGATTTTATCATACAGTGTCAATGTTTTTTCCATAAATTACCAATTTGGCTTGTTGCTATCCACTTCAGCTTAGTTTTCGATTGGTGGACATCTTTTAACCGTGTTGTAATTTCGGCCAGGGCGAACTATTACTTTTCAGACATTTTTCGGAGACTGAAGTGTGTTGTTTCAAAACTATAGTCGTATATGAGATGTAATATAATGTCTATTACCTACAACTAAAGCATATGAATTTAAAATGGACACCTTGTTGTTATGTTGCTTTGATTTTGCTTCTTCATACGAATTAAAATTTTATTTTAATTGCCGCGCTGTAGCCGATTACTATCTTTTATTTCCCGAATACAGTATTGGTGAACCTTTTTTTTTATTATCATGAAATGCTGATTAATTTTTTGTCTGCAGAATGGCCCTGGAAATGTTACGCTTCCCGGAGGTTCACGTGCAAGATTAGTACTAGAACTCCAGCACCATATTTCGCAATATGATGAAATATTTCTGCTGTTGCATATTGACAGTCGCGTTTCGCCCTTTCTTCAGTAGATTTAACATCTCCTTTCGACCCGGTTGCTTGCGATGTAGCGCCGAAATCAAGTACTGCAAGGGCGGTTTGGGTTTTACATGGGTGTCCATCGCGTGAAGTTTGGTGTCGCTGTTATCACCGTGGGGTGAACAGAACCATTGACAAGTGTCTGATTAGAGAAACACGCTGGGATTTTAACCTTTGATAGGCAATTTACTGCGAATTTGCCGATCGCCCTTGGCGGATTATTATCGAACCCCTTTGCTGTGACCCTCTGGATGTGCCGCTGCTGTGCAAAGGCATTGTGAGTTTGTGCGTGTGAAATATTCCGCTCCTGAATTTCCCCGTTATCTGAAGGAAGTCTTGCCCCGTAGCGTTGTCTCCATTCGATCCAGTCTTCAAGAGCGTACCTGCGAATTTCTGCTCCGTCACCAGTTGTCAATTTTTTAGTTAACTGTAAAGTGCAATCATATAGGTATTTTTTTGTAAACTCAGACGCCACTGGCTGCGTAGATCTGTGCCAAGAAAGTAAATATTGCAAGCCACTGGCAGCCCTTTTTCTAGTTCCAACGTTCCAACTACCCTTGTATTAAGCCATAAATAATATTTTGAATGTAATCTTTATTTTTATATTATGTGTTTCACTTTTACATTTTATTATTCTTTTCTTCACTTCGTTGCTAAGTCTTGAATAATATTTTCTATCTTCAGTATCGTGAGTAGTCAGCCATTTTTCGTATCGCCTTGGCTATACTGTTATACATAGTTTCTGGCTAGGTTTCGTTTACTTCATTTAGCTTTTTGCTTAGTTTAAGCTTATATAAGAATAGGATCGACGACGGATCTTGTAGCAGATTCAGTTGGTACCTGGGAAGGTTTCCTGTATCTTTTCCTTTATCTGATTTTGGCTGAAGCTTAGAAAATGGAAAATACAGCTTAGCTCTGGGCAGAAAATGGTCTGAATCACATTCAGCTCCTCTGTACACTCGGGTATCTTCTATTTTAATGATGTTGTTCTGTTTTCCGATTACAAAGTTGATGATAGATTTTAATTGTCGTGTTGGTTGTATCCAGGTGCACTTGTGTATTTCCTTATGTTTGAAGAACTCGTTCCATATTTTTAGATTATATTGTTCACAGAGTTCAATTAATCTTTCTCCGTTGTTATTAATTAGTTCCTCCCCAAAGTTACCTACTATTTTATTATTTTCTTGCCTACCGACTCTTCCATTGTAGTAGAATTATTTTTGTCTTAAAATTCACCATATCCTTTATTTTTGTGTAGTTTTACTTTATTGTGTGCATGAACTTTGGAAGCTTTATATACAGGAGGAGGCACAATAAAGGCGAGTCCGATTCCCGTAATCTGCTGGCTTCTCGGCCTTCCACGAGAGCCTTCAATCAGCTGTGATTTGGAAGGTGGCGCCCGCTAATTTTGACCTATTATGTACACAACTAAGTACGAATTCCCTTCCGTAAGCGTTTCTACTGAACCACCCCTACTCCTCTGAGTTTAGCCGAAGGCCTTTCCATCTTTCCTGTCGCGGGTCGACAAAAAGCTGGTTTCGCCCGTGACATTGAATGTTGTACTTTGATAATATCTAATCATATCGGTCTTGCTAAAAATACTTATAGTCTACTTGTGATTGTTGAGTAATAATTGTCCTTAACTAATTAAATTAAAAAATAACTAGACTTTGTACAATTGTCGTCCATTCAACAGCATGAATTCCTAAGGTTACAGAACTCAAAACAACTAGCTTTGGTGTTAAAATTTCAACCAGAGGCTTTTAGTACCCCAGCTTCATATTACGACGGTCAATGAGACTTGTTCATTGTTCAACTATGACTTTAGATTCCATTACATCTTTAGAATACTTTCCCTCCAAAACTGCTGGTAGGTCACATGAAAATTTAGTTTTCCAACGAAAGTGTTTGCAAAATACTGTCTAAATTTAACATTCGGTTAAGATTCAACTGCATGTTAAAATGTCTTTAATACAACTTTATACGTTTGTTTATAATAGTTTACTAAAATTATTTACTTATGTTACTGATATATTAAAATATTTAAATACTCAACTGTGGCATCAATTAATTTAACAAATTGTAACTAAATATTCTGCTAAATCTATTAAATCTCAAGGAAATATTTGGTTTTATAAATGTAAATTTTAATTGCTTCATCAGCAAACTTTCTTGTGTATTGTTTGAAAGTACTACCGAATGGCGGTTACTTCTGACAGTTTATGTGAAGTTGTGAGAATACATGCGAAAATGCCACATGTTCTTTTTCCAACAACACAAAGGTGATGGATGGGTTGTCTATATCTATCTAACAAAGGAGTTGCGAACTTTACCGTTTGGAAGACTCACGAGATTGCAAACACGACTGAACCTTCGTTTTTATTTACAATGTTTAGTGGAATTTATAAATTTCCCTAAATACTATTTCTTGTGGTCATCGAACGTTGGCGGAGGCTGGGGTCACCGTTTCGAATGCTTCATGCGATATTTACGCTCTCTAATGAAGTTCAGTAAGTCGACAGCCATGAGAGCTGCTTCTATAATATATGGACATCGTGTACGAATGGTAAAATGCTGTTGCTAATTTGTAAGCGTTAAATCTAGATTATCGTGTTTCGATACGCACACAAAATATTACAACGTTCCAAATGGATAGTAAGTATTTTTGTATACTAGTTTCAACAATATCTAAAATGAACGACAAAAATTAAGTCTAACTTTAACTAGAATTAGGATGAACTATAAATGATCTCTGTTGTGACTTTATGTGCAACAAAAACCATCATCAGTCTGAAGTTAATTTAACCTTTAGATTGGTGAATGGGTGTGAATAAACTTTAGATGATTACCTACCTCTTTTACAATTGAGATTTAGTGTAAAATATATTTTCTGCTGTTACTTTAATATAAAATAAGATTTACAATTTTAAAACACACGGATCATGATAAATACGTAGAATAAAATTTTGCTTTTCATTAATTGCTCTTAATGCTGTTTTGGTTTATAAAAGTCTAATAGTTACTTTTCGAAGATAATCTCAACAATGATTAGAATCAATTCGAAAATGTTGCTGTAACTATAAAGAAGACTATAACTAGTCTAAAGGGGTAGAATAAGAATGCCTCAAAACTGTCATCAAGTTGCTAGATTTTAATATGCGTAACATTATTAACTACATTTGGTAGAGATTAGGGTTGCACAAATATACTGTAAACATAGCTCATAGTTATGTGACCCAAAATAATAAGATAACCTCAAAAAAAAAACAACCCCAAGTAACGTTAGCATGACATAAAAAATGAATTTTGTTGCAGTGGCCGTAGGAGAATTTACTTTTTATACTATTTGAATGGTGGAAGGGTAAGCGAAAATTAAAAAAATAGCTGCAACAATGATTAAGTGAGTGAACTTGCATTGGTATTTTTTTACAATTATAGCAAAAGTTTTCCTCAATCAGAGACAGCTGTACGTCACATTATTTTGGTGTCATATGAAAGTAAATTATAGAAAATAATAACGCAATGATGAATATACAGAATAAGTTTGGTTTCCTTTAACTACAATAAATGTAATTTTCAGTCTGAATAGTTTGCTATTTGCTTTAATTTATGTGAAGATAAAAGATGATTATCGAATGGTTAGAATTACTTCTGGAACAAAAATGATCTTCAGTTTGAAGATGGTTATATATTTATTGTTATTACTAGAAACGCAAAGCTGAACTTACAAAAATATCTTCAGTCGTGAATGCTCTAGAATTTGATCTAATGACTGGCGAAATCCTGAAACAGCTTACTAGGGATGCAAGAAATAGTCAAATTAACTATTCTGATTAATGCTGCTTTTACACTAAGGTATGTACGTTGTAATGATAACTAAATCAAGTAATACCACCTCATGAGGTCTCTTCTTGCTGCCGGTTATGGTAGAACTTTTCGAGATATTGCTATTTAAAAGGAACAAACTAATCATTGAAGAAAGAGTAACAGTCCCAAATCATTAGTTTGGCTTTAAAACTAAGCATTCGATGATTGATCAAGTCCACAGAATAACTAACATCATTTAAAAGTTTCTAGAAGATAAACACGTTTTTGCTACTATCGTCCTAGATGTAGCACAAGCTGTTGGTAAGGTGTGGTATGAAGACATGAAACTATTGATGAAGCTCTTTCTTCCTAAGCAATATTTAAAAATACTTGACGCATTCATTTCAGAAAGAAATAAAAAAGAATAAAAGAAATCCAAGTAGGAGTGCGTACCATAGGCACGTGTTCTGTACCTATTGTAGACGTGTGATATTCCTGAACTAGAAAATATTACTATTACCACCTTAGGTGACGATACTGCAATCTTAGAAGTAGGAAACAGGAATGAAGAAGCCGCAAATAAATTACAAACAGCAGTCTATCATAACAGTGACTGGATAAAAAGATGGAAAGTCAAGCTTAATGAGACAAAGTCAGTTCATGTAAACTTTATAAAATGACAATTAACTACATCCTAGCTGGACTAAACCCTAATCAGATCCCTTATTTGAATACAGATGAACACTTAGGTATCACTTTGGAGGCTAAATTTCGCTGGAAGGTACATGTAAATAAATAGACGAGTTCGGCCTAAGACACAATAAAAATGTATTGGCTAGTTGGAAGAAGCAGATCATAAATCCTTTATGGACCTCCGACATCCAGCTATGGGAATATGCTAAATAAAGTAATATAAACTCCTGGATAAAATTATCGCACCACTTTATTTAACTTATATAACTACAATTATAATGAAAATTACATGAAAGCTTATAAATTAGGTTTGTATAATCGTTTGCGAAAGAAATCAGCTAAACATGACCTTACATTTTTGCTTGAAGAACGTTGAATACGCGTGAAACATGAAAACAGAAAAAAATCTAAAACAATATAATTAATGGATTCAATGCGATACTAATACCTTGCATGCCCTCCTCTACTTCTAATTACCGCATTCGTGCGCATTGCCATGCTGGAAATTAGATTTTCAATAATTTGCTGGGGAATATTCTCCCATTCCGTAATTACTACATCATCCAGTTCGTTGTGGTTGGCAGGTAGGGGTATACGACTTCGGACCTTTTTTAAGAACGTCTCATGTTCTACGGTATTTAAATCGGGACTATTAGGTGGCCAATCCATTATGGAATATCAACAACATTCCAGTAGTCGATAACCTGTCTAGCCACGTTGGAACGAGCATTATCTTGCATGAATAAAAAATTGGGTCCCACAAAAGGATCAAATGGCATTACATGTTCAACTACAATGTTTTCCATATAATAATGCGCATTCATGGACCTTCCACGTATAGGGACCAACTCTGTGAGACCATTGTAGCATATTCGCTCCCAAAACATTACAGAGCCACCACCAAACGGAACCCTTGGAGAGACATTGCAACTTGCAAATCTCTCTCCTCGTCTCTTCCAGACACGCTCACGTACATCAGGATGTATGAGGCTAACCCTCGTTTCATCTGAGAATAAAACCTTCTTCCAATCATTAACAGTCCAGTGTTGATGATATGTGGCAAAATATAATCTTTGAATTTTGTGCTCTCTGGTGAGTAATGGTTTCTTTGCCGGTCTTCTGCTGTTTAAGCCAGCTTCATTTAAACGTCTTCTGACTGTTCGAGACGATATTACAAGATTGCGAACAGCTACAGGCTCATTTTTTAGCACAGTACTAGTGATTCTCCTGTTTCTTAGAACGGATTGCCTAAGAAAACCAACATCCCTTCGATTGGTACGTCGTTTTCACCCTTGCCATGGACTTTTCCGAATGGGAGATCCTGTCTTCGTTAAATCGTGTAACCGTGCGACTGATGCTGGAATGATTCTTTCCTATCACATTAGCAACATAACGCATCGAGTATCCCTCATCCAGCAAAGTTGATGCTCTTACTGCCTCCTCTACTTATAAATTTCTCGAGCAATTCATTTTTCAAGTTTAAACATTCGTAACTGATACAATCTGAACTGAAGAGCATTACGCAGCGATTATAGGTAAGCACAGCCTACATCAAATAAGCAACGATAACGGTAAAAGAATAATAGATCTAGCAAGTAGTAATAGCATGGTGATTAGTAGCACAAGATTCCCGCATAAGAGAATTCACGGGGCAACATGGGCTTTCCCCGAAGATAGATGATAGATTCGAGGCATATATCCGATATACTAGACGTGCGTAATTATAGAGGAGCAAACTGCGACTCCGACCATTTCCTGGTAGGTGTGAGATTTAAAGAAAGAATCTCAGTAAAGAAAGAAGACAATGGAGTAAAAACCGGAACGTTTAATTTAGAATGGCCGAGGAAAAATGAAAGAATGGTAGCAAAATACAGGGAAATAATTTCAGAAAATGTTAAAAAGAAGGGGAAAACTAGAACAACGGTGGAAGAAGACTGGGAAGAAATAAAGGATATACTGTTGTCTGCCTCAGAGATGTTAGGAAGAAAGAACAGAGAAAGTAGGAAAAAAGGATGGTAGGATGAAGAATGCAGGCTAGCTATAAAAGAAAGAAATGAAGCTAGACTAACGCTACTAAATGAAGCAAACGAAGAAAGAAAGGAGATATACAAGGCGAAAAAGAAAAAGCAAAGAAGCTATGCAGGAGAAAGAAAGGGGAATACGAACAACAAAGGTTAATGGAAATAGAAGATATGGCCAAAGCCAAAAGAACAAGAAAATTTTATAGAGCAGTACGAGTACAAAAGAAGGGATTTCAACCACGAGTGCAATTCTGCAGAGATGCAGAAAGAGATCTGGTAGGAGACAAACAGAAATTACTGAGGAGATGGAAAGAACACTTCGAAAGGTTGTTAAATATAGGATGCAAAGACGAGACAGTAAAAAGGCAAGAGTTAGCAGTAGGGTAACAAGAAGAAGAGAATGTCGAAATACCAACAGGTGAAGGAAATAAAAAGAAATCAAAAAAAACAATAAGGCGCCAAGATAAAATTGCAGCAGAAATGCTCAAATTTGCAGGCAGGGATATGGAAAGTGGCGTGTATAATCTAATTCAAAAAATTTGGGAGAAGGAAGTAATGCCTAAATCTTGGAGTACAGAAATTATCTGTTCACTTCACAAAAAAGGGGATAAAACCGTATGTGAAAACTACACAGAGGAATAGCCTTGTTAAGTATCGGATATAAAATTTTCAGTACAATAATAGTTAGAAGGATAACACCGATAATGGAAAAGATGGTAGGGGACTACCAATGTGGTTTCAGGAGAGGGAGATCCACCCTAGATTAGATGTTTATGATAATGCAGGTAATGGAAAAAAGTTACGAAAAGGACCTGGATTTATTTTACTTATTTATAGACTTCGGCCAGGCATACGACTCTGTTCAAAGGCCTCAGTTATATGAAATATTAAACATGTTGCATGTGCCACCAAAACTAATAAGGCTGTTTAAACTGCGTTTAAAAGATTCGCAGGCAAAAATAAAAGTCCAACGGAATTTATCAGAAACATTTGAAATCAAAGAAGGTCAGCGGCAGGGGCACCCGCTATCAACAAGTTTATTAAACTTGATACTAGAGTGGATAATAAGACAAGTAAAAGCAGTAAGAAAAGGGACTGTACTAAACAGAATCACGCAAATCCTTGCTTACGCAGATGACTTAGTCATTATATCAAGAAATAAGTCAGAATTTGCAAGAAGTGTTTATACAGCTGGAAGAAGCTGCCGAAAAGGTAGGCCTCGGCATAAATCAAAACAAACCCAAGTTTATGATAACATCAAGAGGAAGAAGTGAGGAGCCAGACCTGATAATAAACCAAAATGTGTTGGAGAAAGTAGGGGCTTTTAAATATATAGGGTCAGTAGTGACCGAAAAGAATATACCTAATACAGAACGATATAAAAACGAAAATAGCAGCCGGCAAGTATTTCAATCGAAAACTACCTCAAGAAATTCAAAAGCCGTAGTGTATAAAACTATTATGAGGCCGGTCGTAACGTACGGTGCAGAGGCATGGACCCTTAATAAAAAAGAAGAAAGTGCACTGGAAACCTGGGAAAAGAAAATCCTAAGAAGCATATACGGTGCGGTGATGGAAAATATTGTATGGCGAATAAGATACAATTGAGGGTACAACCAGCCAAGTATAGTGAATACGATTAAAAGTAATACGCATTTGGACAGAATAGACACATCTAGGGGTGGCAAAATTATTTTCAAAGGAGGCTTTGATGGTAAAAGACCTAGAGGCAGACCGCGGAAAAGGTGGATAGATAATCTAGAAAACGACATCGAAAAAGCGTGAGTGAATAATTGGAGACGATTAACTAAAGGCAGACAAAAGTGGAGGGAAGTGAAGGAAAATGTGAGCAAGACCGATGACCAGGCGTAAGTCTAACTAACTTGCCCTGATAGGAATCAAACAGTTTGGGAACTCGGAATACAGGCTATGGTCCTTAAGGGGCTGACAACAGCCAGGGAGTGAGTAAGTAAGTAACTGATACAATCGCTAACAAAAAAAACTCGATGGCTAAAGATAACTTGTCCTAATAAGCAGTTTCCGAACAGATTTTAAATCAATTTTTGGTAAAAGTGGCTTTAACTGACGATTGTCATCTTAAAACAAAACATTGCTTGATAACATTTGTTTGAAAAGTGACAGGTCAAAAGGCTACCTGCAAGACAGTTAGTAAACTAAAAATTATCAAGCTTTAATAGAAAATTGTAATTAGTCTAAAGTTAGTTTAGGCTTAAAATTAATGAAAGGAAAGAGTACATTTTCAACGATAAACGCTTTCAGGATTAGTAGAGTTGGACAAATAGGCTAAAAAGATAATGCATATATGCACTGAAATAATAATGTATCCGCAGTCATGATTAGGATGACACATAAAATGTTTATTGTTGATGTAATTATAGAATAACCATCTTTAACTTACTAGAAAATTAAATCAAAATTAAACAATGGGGTATAATGTTTCTTGTTACTACAACTGTAATAGAAATAATCGAATAATTCACTAATACATTCCTTCGGATTGATGGAAAGATCAGGAAAAATTTTAAAACTATTTTAAAAAATTATAAATATACAGCGAGTTGAAGCTGTTGTTCAGACGTGACTAACAAAATAATTTTCAGTGGGAAAGCTTATAAATAAGAGAAAGTTAATTAGAGAAGAAAGTTTCAAATCTACCATAACTAAGAGGCCATATAAAATGTTATTTTTTGTTATAACAGTAGCTAGCAACAACCATCTTCAGTCTGAATTAAATTTAGCATCCCTTAGATACAGATAAGAGATAATCATAACGTTGCATAAAGCTTCCTTGCTTCAATAGAACTTGTACGTCATTCCTTTAAAGTTATTTTTACGACATTGCTTTTAAATTGGAATTCGGTTTTTCATTAAATTGAAACACGTTAGGTGTCTGCTGCAAATTCCTGCCAATTAAATATAACAAATTGTAGGCATTTTGATACCCTTCTTCTTTTTATTGATATTCGCATAGCAGCAACTAAGCTTTCGAGTCAGTTCAGCATCCCCTCGTAAAATCGAACGATTTCCGATTGAAGAGTCGTCCAATTAAGCAATCCAGCAATCAAGCGATTCCCCTTTATCTCCGATAAAATCAAGAGTCATCCATTCGTTTTTTACCGAGCCTATAATGAAGTCGTAATGTTTCTAGTGCGGATGCTAAACAATTCTCGGTCTCTGAGTGCCTCTGGGTTAGCATTTCTGATCATCCCGATATCTCTAGAACAATGGCCACGCCGCGGCGACCGTTCTTATTCTAATAAACAAATCTAAGTTATTTATCGGGAATTTGCGCCACATTCAATTCTCACTCGCTGTGGCCGGAAAGAGATACATCGACTCGGTTTTGCTTCTTTTCTGCAGCTGGAAAGAACAACTGTGTTGATATCATTTCGGTAACGGTAAGCCGGAGGGAGTTGGAAAAATAATAAGCGAAACAAAGCAGTAGCGTGACTTTTTGAAATTATTTCCATTGTTGTTATAGATTTGCTTCTTTAGGCGATAAGGCGTAACTACATTTTTTACTGGGATACACAAGTGAATAAACGGTGTTATTACAATAATCTGTTGTCTAGGAATATGATTTGAGAACTTTTCTATATTCGTACTTGAAGTTCTGTAGATGAACGTTACGAAACCAGTGATAAGGACTTTGGCCAAGCAAATTTTTTCTAATACATCTCATAATATATTATGGATATTTGCATTAAATTCCACTAATACACGTTTTTCTAAGGGAAACAACTGTCAAACACTTTCACTAAAAAACCTCCACTGCACAAGCTTGTCCTGAAGAAAACAATTAAAAAAATTCCCTATATAAGGAGAAACCTTTACGTTTGGCAAGATAATCAAGTTTACTCAGGTAGGATAAACCACATCCGTCAGTAATTAAGAATAAGAAGTAGACGATTTCGACAATAATTAATCGTGATAAGTCAAAGGAATATTACTAGAATTGAGAGGTGTCATTATGTTTTGCTGATTTAGACGTATTTTGAAGTGATAGCATAATTTTCAAAAGCAATACAAATACAATAAGCATTTACGATTAAGGAAATAACATCCTGGATGCTAGTTAGTAGATTTTGTTCTTTTATTTTTATTACATGTTAGTTTGTAAATTTGCTCCAAGTATATGTAATTTATGTTTATCGTCGCAGAATTGATAATTGTTATTATAATATTTGATGTTGTAGTGCATTGTTGTTATGTAGTTAGGTGAGTCGGAAGAAAAATGCTATACTCCGGGATGTTGAAGAATATCCTCAACCGTTTCCGTGAAGAAAAGCATTCGTCATAGTTTTCAACTCATTACATGACTATGGTACTCTTGCTAGTGCGTACATAACATCTGAACGTAGTTATGGACAAGATGTAGATTTTTTTATTGTAGTTGCTTATTTACAATCTACTCGCATGCGAGTAATGAGTAAATCTATGTAGTTAACATGTCAGTAAGGGATCCGGCCAACGCCTTTCTCCCCGTAAGCTAATCACTAAGAGTTCTGAATGTTTACACAGGTAGGTCTTGTGGCCATTGTCGTTTTAATCGTCTAGTGACGGTCGGCTGATTGGAGAGCTGTTCTATTAGTTGGTTTACATGTCCTGACAGGTTGTATGTGTATGTTCGGGCAAGTCTCCGGAGAATTCTTAGGTCGGTGTGAAGGGTTTCATTGGTGACGTACCATGGAGCGTTAGTTATTGCGCGAAGAATTTTTGACTGGCATCGCTGCAGGATTTTGGTGTGGGAGGCCTTAGCGCAGCCCCACAGTTGGATCCCATACGTCCAGATGGGCTTGATAATACATTTATACAGCAACAGTTTGTTCGAAACGGTGAGTTGTGAGCGTCTACCGATGAGCCAATTCATTTCCTTAATTTTTAGGTCTGTTTGTTTCCGTTTAGCTTTGATGTGTGTGCTCCAGGATAGCTTATGGTCCAGATGTAGTCCAACGTATTTGATGTCCGTCCTCTGAGGTATGGGAACATTGTTGATGCTATTTTGTCGACTTACAATGCGTTTGTGTTAGTGAACGTAATTTGAGCAGATTTATCGCTATTGACTGTAATGCGCTAGTTATTAAACCAGTTTTGTAGGATGTATAGGTGAGTTTGTAAATGGGCTGCTGCAATTATTTGGTTTTCGTTGACTGAGAGAATAGTTGTATCATCAGCAAACATGGCAAGTAGGGTAATGTCGGTTGTAGGTGTATCGGAGGTATACAGAACATAAAGTAGCGGCCCCAAAACGCTGCCCTGCGGCACTCCGTAGGTAATTTCATGGTATTCAGAAGTTGTGTTGTTTACTTTGACTTGGAAGGTCCTCTCAGTTAAATATGATTTTAGTGTTAGGTATAACTGGCTTGGGAAATGGGGTTTAATTTTATAAAGCAGACCCGTGTGTCAAACTTTGTCGAAAGCTTGTTTTATATCTAGGCATACCGTTGTACAAACGCGCTTAGTCTCTAAGGTCTCCATGATAGTGTTAACAATTCGTTGTACTTGGTGAATAGTTGAATGATGCTGCCGGAAGGCAAGCTGGTAGTTTGGGATGATTTGGTCTAGGTCTACAGTTTCATTGATTCCTGTGAGGAGCAACTTTTCAAATATTTTGGACATGAGTGGCAACAGGCTGATGGAGGAGGAGGGTTGCGTGGGGGGTTTGCTAGACTTAGGAAGCATAATGATTAAGGCATGTTTCCACTGGGCGGGGAAGTAACTGAGTCGGAGGATGCTGTTGTATATGGTGGTGAGCAACACTAGAGCTTTTCGGGAGAGGTTTTGCAAAACTTCTCCTACTATTAGGTCATAGCCAGGTGCTTTACGAGGGTTGGCTAGTTTGATTTGATGGCTTACTTCGGCTGGTGAGAAGGGTCTGAGTGATAAATTTGGCAAGGCACATCAAGAAATGAAGCAATTTCGGTGTCATCGTTGTTCCCTACCGGTTGAGGTGTTGAGAAAACAGTAGCGAGATGGTCGGCGAATGTGTCTGCTTTTTCTTTATCTGATCTGGTCCATGTACCATCTAGGTTTTTCATTGGAGGTGTCGATGCTGTTGGTCTGTTGAACTTTTTTGTTGCCTTCCATATCGTGTGGTCGATAGGTGATAAGTTAGTGATGTAATACTCGAAGGTGTCATTCCTGACTTTTATTAGTTCAATGTGGAGTTGGTGAGTGAGCCTATTATATAAAGTCTTGTCTTCTCTTTGCTTAGTTCGCTGCCACTTTTTTCGTGCCTTGCGTTTTTCTGCGACGAGGTGTCGTATGTGACGAGGAATGTTGATATCTGCCCGGTGGGTGCTTGTTGCACTGGGTGTGGTTTGCCATGCCGCGTTTTGTAACATTGTGGTTAAGTACTGGGTTGCTTCGTCTAGACTCTAGATCGTGTGTATACTTCAGTATACTTCTAAAATAGTCCCAACCGGTGTTCTTGGTGCAGAGTTTTGGGGATGGTTCTTTGATGATATTGGAGGTACTTAATGTAATTAGGGCGATAGGGACATTCCGAGTTTAGTTGTTTCTTAGGTGGCCTTGTATTGCTCCTAGCTGGAATATTGTTTTCACATTCCATGTATATGTATATTTTAATAATGTGCCGGTCTAGCTTCAGGGCTTTCTCATTTATTATTGAACAATATATCAAGAGATCCAAAAAAGCTGATCCTCAGGGGGCTGTGGAATGACAAGTCACGTCTTTACTAGACTAAAGAAATATTTATGATGCCAGATAAATTAGTTGTCTTTTTTTATACGATCTACCAGATTGTTAAAATGATT
>JABXWE010051073.1:0-13108 GCA_014611495.1 Limonius californicus | reverse complement strand
TATATATATATATATATATATGCGTTTCGGCAAAGTAACATTTGCATCTTCAGGTCTTGTCGATAACTTTCTGCTGGTGCTTCTTGTAATACGATTGTTCAGTCGTAACGTAACGTCAAACTTTAATGGATGAGCTAAGTTGTCCCTCCTTAACAGTGTTTGACGTAACTTTTCTTCATACATAATGTATGCCAATTAAAATAAAGTTTTCTTTAATTTAATTAAACTGATCAATGTTCCCTACTTCTGATAATACCAAGTAGAGCTGTTAATTTACTTAAATTGTAAGTAGAATGTTTTCATGTGAAGGAAAACAGATCTCTTGCAGATTTTGGTGAATGCCGATGAAATGCTGCTGCAGTCCGCAGACCATCGTCTGACACTATATTTAGACGCCCTGAAAATTCTTTAAGGAAGAAAGGTTAATATGTTACGAGGTCGTACAAATATATAACAGGATTGATCAAATACAAAGCATGTGATGTAGCCATAGGTGAAAATACCTCTAGCGCCTCGACTTCTACGCACCGTTGACATCGACGATACAAGTCGCGGAAAGCCTGCTTAAACTTGTAGCGAGGAAGTGCGTTTAGTTCGGCGGAAACATTCCGTTGAATGTTTTCCACGTCGTCAAAGCGCCTTCCCTTGAGTCAATTTCAGCTGCGGAAACAGCATGAAGTCCGCTGGAGACAGATCCGACGAATAGGGAGGATGTTCTAAGACTGGGACATTTCTTGTCGCCAAAAACGTCACAATCAAGGCAGAATGCACAGGGGCATTGTCGTGTAAAAGTTGCCACTTGCCGGAGGCTGTCAACTGCGGTCGCACACGTCGAATGCGTTTTAGTGAACGCGTTATGACACTCTTGTTGTAGGCTACAGGCTAGTGACGGTGACACCCGGTGGCACAAATTCTTTGTGAATGATGACTTGACTGTCGAAGAACGTGATCTGCATGGTCTTCACTTCAGATTTTTGGAGACGGAATTTCTTTGGCCTGGGGGACGTCTTCGATAGCCATTCCATGCCTTGTATCTTGCTTTCTGGATCGTACTGGAAGCACCACGACTCGTCAACAGTAACAATTGAATCCAAAAAATTTGGGTCACTGTTGGCTGTTGCAATGCAGTCGCGGGAGGTGTCCACCGATGCGCCTTTTGCTTAGCGGTCAAATTGTGCGAGACAAATTTGGCACAGACCTTCATTTTCTTCAAATCCTTCTCCAAAATGGTTCTAATGGTTTCACGGCTAATACTCAGCTCCTGCTCCATCATTCTCAGTGTCAGTCGTCGATCAGCCGCCACAAGTTGTCGGACTTTTTCGATCGTTACGGGGTTTCTCGTTGTGATTGGAAGACCCGGCTTCTGATCATCGTCAAGGTCCTGCCGCCCTTCACGAAATCTGGCGAACCACTCGAAAATGTGAGTACGGGACATGGCCTCATCGCCGTACACAGTTTTCAACATCTCGAATGTCTCCGTGGCCGTTTTCCCCAATTTGAAACAAAACTTAATGTTCGCTCTCTGCTCCATGTTTGACTTGTGTGACTTTATGTGTAGACGAAAGTTCCAGTTACAATTTGGATATGATTTGGAAACAGTCAGTTTCTTATAGCGTCTGCAGTAGTGTCAATCCCGTTTCATATTTGGCCGACCTCGTATCTCCAGAAGATGTAGGCTCAGTACGATTACCAACACGAAAATGAATTGGTAGTATTAGAGACAGTGAATGAGAATCCCCATGTAAGTCAAAGAGATCTAAGCATAAATGCAGGTATTAGTAGACTTCTATTGAATCCATCTTATTTAATTTGTGTATTGTTTAGCCCAAAATGTTCAAACAAGGGACAGCGTATAGGCACAATTTCTGCTGGTATGTACAAGCCTAGATACATACCACTAATTTTCAAAAATTTTCAATATTTAAATTTTTGGTGCGGCGTTATAGGCTACACTATTATTGGATCTCACTTGAATGAAAATGTAACCGGACAACGTTACTTGGATTTCCTACAAAATATTTACCCGGGTTGTTGAAAGATTTAGAACAAAAGCTTTGGCACCAACATGCTAGCTGCTTTGCTTACTACACAACTGATTATTAGGAATTAAATAATGTACTTGGAGTAAATTGGATTGGAAGATGAGTTACGCATCCACGGATAGTAAGAAGTTGCGATATCACTCCAGTACACTTTTTTCGCTGGGTTATAATTAAAGAAATAGTGTACCGAGCTTGTACATCAATTAAACCAGAAATCCAACCCGAGTCCGGACATTGTTTTTAACAGATTAGAGAATGTGTGAAAGTGCATGGAGACAATTTGGAACACTTACTGAATTAAGTAAAACTTTAACTATTATTTGCTTGAATGTTTTTTCCTACAGTACGATTGTATGTTTAACATTTAAGACGTTGTCCAGGTATTTTTAAGGAATAGTAACTATTAAGGTTGTTTATTTTGACAGAAAGTAGATTAAATAAAAGAACAGGGAGTATTTTTCAGAAATTGCATATTCCATTTTTAATGAAAAACGGTAGAAACTGTTGATTCGCAGATAAAACACTATATTATCTGGATTGGCAATAATTCTAGCTTGACAAATATACGTATGTATACCACCAGAAACACTCCTAACTAAAATATATAAAGGTCTAGTTACAAGAATCTAGTATTTATTGTCACTAAAAATATTTTGTGAGCTATTGCACCATCTTGCTGTAAATAGTGGTTTACTCTTAAATTCAGGTGTAGATTATCTAACCACTATTTTATATGGCTACATATAAATCACAATATATTCGGCTTACAATAGAGCTACTATAAGAAAATGGACCGATAATATCATCGGAAGTTTACAAGAAAATATCACTTCAGTGTATGTAATAATACCCACTTTTTCTGTTAAAATCATCTCACAAGCAGAATAATAAATCAAACCCAGAAAACCAGTAGAATATAGGAATCAACAGTTAAATTTGGAAAAACAAACACCTAGTGAGCTCAATAGAATTACATATCCAATGTAAAATATTTCTGGGGTATTTATTGTGTTACTGAGAAAATACACGTACATGCGAAATTTCCAGGTAATTTTAATTTAATATTATTCATCCTACACATCCTTACCCATTTTAAAAACAGGAAAATGTTCGGAACGGCCTAACATAAATTCAAGGACCAACTTTTTTATGGTCTGTCGCTGAATGATTCGAAAGCTCATTATTCTTACGCAAGTAGTAGTTGAAGAGGAACTTTGTTATCCTAGTTGGAAAATCGCTGGGGCAAAATGTGACCAAATTGATATTTAAGAATCTTATAGTTCCATTAGTTGTCGTGGGTCCTAGACAGACCTCATGAAGACTAGTACAAAGGACCATAATCGCGGGATAATCGCCTGGAGGGGTCAGGATTAGCGAGATTTGGCATTCGATACTGTCATTTATATTCGTTTAGCAGCACAGGGTTTGTTGCAGGGGTTCCCACGTCCCGTATGTTCCATTGATGGCTTATTTATAACCGTGAAAAATTGAGATGCGTCAGCTAGTAATAGCCTGTCGTTCGGTTCGTTTGGTTTTTACCGAAAGCAAATTCGACTTTAAATCTTTTGTGCGAAGTGCATTTCCTCTTGCACTTAATGGTTATTATATATTCTCTTTGAGACTGTTTTCGGATTTTAACATCCCACCTAGCTAACGGTGGTTTAGTTAAACTTAAAAACTCGTTTGAATATTCAAAAATGCTACTCTAAAAGAGGAAACGTATCCCGAGGGAGAACATATTTGCAGTGATTAAATTTACTTAAATATTTTATATTAATTTGTGTCTACGTATTCGATTATATATGATTTCAATTTTCAAAACTCAAATTTATAATACTCTTATACGGATGCATTTTGAGGGTAAATAGTATTTGCTTTGTTCCTAGATTAATACTACTTGAATACAGTCTTTAGCTATCTAAAAGTTATATCTTGACAATTAGAGTAACAAAAGTTTCAAAATTAATTACACTTTCACGAAACCTTCAATTAGTTTTGCAATTAACTTTGTAATTTAATAACGTCCTGATTTATATCTTCTTAAAGAAAAATTGCTCTAATTATTGATGTAGGCCATTTCGAAGTTGAGTTTTGTAATCCTAAGATTAATATTTTATACTTCGTGTGTAGGTAGAGTAATTTAAGGTGCGGCGTTCCGAACTTCTGTAACAAATTCAATCATTCGTCGAACTAAACCGAAAATCCTTTCAAAGTTTCCCCCTGCTTTTGTAGCGCCACCAATTTTCTTAATTCCCTCCATTCTTGCGTCTTGTACATTTCTGATTAATTTCGTCCTTGTCGTGTAACGCAAAAATTTAACCCCAGCGACTGACTCATCTTTTTGTCGCACACATGCATCTTGCCAGATTGGTCTGCGACTTCCTACGCTTTTTATCAAGCTTCTTCATATTTTAGATGATGATATCGCTGAGACTACCAGGAGACGACGAGACACACGGAAATTGTGAATGTAATATATAGCTAGGCTTCTTTTTCACAGCCTCGAAAGGTCGTATCTTTAACTTGCAAGGGTGCAGCGTTAATTGGATTTTGAACTTCTTCTCGCGCGCCAAACTTACAGCTTCAGTTTTTATCAAAAATCGCTGTAAACTTCGAAAGTGGTTGCGACTTTCAACTTCATACTTAAAGCGAAAATTCGGCAAACGCATACCGGATTTCCCCCTTTGCCGGCCTGGAGAGACAAATCTCCAGAGAACCATCCACGTTTCATACTGCAGAAAAATGCCAAATAGGGTTAAAAGCATCATGACGTATAATCTCGTTTGACATTCGGCCATTAGGTTATACCGCAGTTCTGTTCATGGGAAACAGATATTACGTAGATTTGTCTTGCTTTCGAGGGTGAGGCTCTTCCTGTGGGGAGAAGCCTCCTTGATCTCAGACTGATGGCCGAGGGGAAGCTAACGTGATGTGATTGATACAGGGTCTTAAAGATTGTAAAAGATAATGGCACGGGACAATAGTCCCGGTACTTGCAACTGGACTTTGAGATGTGGTTCAAACCGTTTTCTTAAAGCCTATATCTGTCTTTAGGTTCTTTGCTTTTTGTTTGGAGTTTTTATTGAAAATTGGATTAGCGAGAAGAAGCTGTATTTGCGGACAACATCTAAGCAGTCCAGAACCGTCAAGAGTAAAGTCAAGCTCAAGGCACTAGATTTCAATGACTTAATATACTAATATGCAGTACGAACCTTAAATTTAAGAATTATGCAACACATAATACATCTCATAGTCAATTGTAATAAAATAATAAAATAAAATTTAGATAAAATTGTAACAGATCTGTTTATCTGTTTGTTTTCGAATAGACGTATTAAAGAAATTCTGTAGGAAGTTGTACTAAATGCAATTTAATAGAAAATTATTAAAAGTGTATATACACAGCGTAAAAGAAGAAAAGCTAACCAAATAAATGCTAAATGTGCCTTCAAATAACTTAAGCAAAGCATAACCATAGCAACGTAGAAACGGCTATTCTTCACTTAATTTTTGGAGGTGTTATTTTAAAATTATAATTGTCTTTGGGATGTATTGCGTGTTGCCTACATATTCAGACTTTTATCCCTATTTATTAGCCGAATAATAATCATAAGAACTATATTGGTAAAACTTGTTATTTATTTCATAAATATTAAACCTGTGGATACTTATTTAATATTTGGAATATTGGATATTTAACACCTAAATTAATCTTTTTAAAATTCGGCACCGTTTTTAAACTGTTATTCCGTGTCTGATTTTGATAAACTTTATTGTTTTAGGAAATGTACAGTCCAAGCCCAATAATAGCAATAATAATCAGTCTAGAAAACTGTAAAATTGGATGTGAAAAGTTGATGAAAACTGAACCAGAAGTGAAAAACTTGGTTTAAAAATGTGTAAATTAGGACATGTCTTGAAAAAAGATCGTTGAGTTTTTTTGCAGCTTCTAAACTAGTATTATCTATTCAGAAAAAGGCCTTTACCATTATTTTTTCGAAAATGTTATATTTAAAGAGTTGCGCAACTAAGTTTCCAATAGAAATGATAATTTAAATACAGAACCTAATGTACAAATTTTCACAGGAAATTTTTCATTTTTGGTCAAATATTATTCACATTTCACACACATTTTTCTTGCCGGCTTGTATTGTTAGCATTCCAAAACAACGAAGGTTATCAAAAGTTATTTACATTTTGGCGAATTGATGTAAAAGAAACTTTGGAGCGCCGAATTTTTAAAATATTACTAGGTAATTTAGGTGTTAAATAACCTTAGCTAGTTTTCGCACGTGTTTAGAATCACCCTGTATAAAATAAGTTTCGCAAGTAACTAGCATTGTTAGATTCCAATATATAATTAAAATTTTCACCTAGATATTCCTCAACAGAACCGCGTCGTCACCCTGTTTGAAGTATACAATTCCTACAATTCCTAAGCATCATGGCTAGTTTAATTTATTCACATAATAATGTTTTTAATGGAACACGATGCAAACTATAATAGCTACATGAAAAGTTTTTCAATTCGAATTAAAATATGTTTTTATTTTTTATGCCCAATGGGGTTGCTAAGTTCGTGGCCCTTATTAATGTAATGTCAATCGCGTTAGAAATTAATGTCTCCGATAGCAATAGTCGCATTCTCTATTATAGAGCACTTTGTTACCAAATGTAATACATGAAGCACTAGTGAAACGAGCATTTGAAATTAAACCTTCTGCCTTTATAGATACGAAGGCAACAAAATGTAACCAGTCACGCAAGGGATTTGAATTATAAAACTATATAGCTTTATTCTTTAATGAGATTTAACTTTAAAGCGGATTAAAATTACATGTACATGTCCAACTACTGTTCATGAGAATAAAATATTTAAACTTGTTAAATATACACAATAGTGCTTTTGGCTTTAATTAAAATTAAAATGTGACAATATTATAATGAATTCCTAAAATTGCAACCGATAGTTTCATTTTCGCGTAAAAACCTCTCAAACGCGATATTAATTCTGGGAATCGCAATATTTTATTGCATGTTATAAATTGTTTGTTTCACGTTATTGGAAATAGTGCAACCGCAGCAATGAGTTGGAATTAAAATTAAAATTCGAGAACGCCAATAATTGTAAAACTGGTATCATGTAATAGCCAGAACAGTTACAGTCCAGTGGTTTGTTTCAATTTTGAAATATCGAACATGTAACCACTCCATCAATGCACGTTGTACAAACTATCAAAACATGTTGCTCGGAAACATTCTCAATTCGTTTTTAATTCCCCGCTCTTTTCTGTCAGAATTAAAGCTAACGAAATAAATTCCTTCGTAATTATTATTTTATCTCGCAGGCCCGTTATCAACTCGTAATGAGAAAAGTTGCGAAGAAAAAGAAAAATAGCAAAAGTTGTGAAAAGGAAATATTTCTTTCGTAGCAAATTTATTTCCTTGATTAACTCTTTAGGCAGCATTGTGCTCGATTTGTATCAATAAGAAAAGTGCCTTGAAAAGAAAAATTCGTTTGCAATTAAGAAAATTAATTAACTTTATTTATATTTCCGAGGAAATATATAAAAGAGCATCTTAAAATTTTTCTTTAAAAAATTCCGAGATCAGTAACATTCTGCGAAACATGTTTTAAGTCAATTAATTTTCCGGCTTCTTCTGGTCGTTATTCTCAACCTTTTACTCGATCCGGTTAGTGGATAATTGCGAGAGTGTTAAAAAATTTTATCGCGTTACATTTACGCCCATAAGTTAAGGATAAATTCAATGAGGCGAAATGAGATGACTGAAAATTACCGAGAAATGAGGATAAGGGAAGATGGCGAAGGAGTAAGCGGGTGGCGAACGCGCCTCCCCCTAACTTCTATCTCAATCATTAAATGACATCGATCGCACGCATTTCCGCCGATATCAAATTACACAGACGAGCTTTATAAATTTTGCTCCAATATTTGCGGAGATATTTTCGGTTTAAATTGCTGGAAGTGAGTCTAGATTTCTCTATTAAAGTTAAACGACAGTGGGGTTAATATTAGTTTTGCGGGGATACCTCGCGTTGTACGTCAGCAACTGTTTGGGATTTAATTTCCAAATAACTTCAGGGTTCCACGTTAGACAGTGACAAGAAAATTGGTCATAAACAATACGCAGCGGCACACGCATATCAAAACTTTTAGATTGAATTAATTTCCGAACGGCGCAGTTAAACCTTTATCCCTGCACGAATCAGGATGGGAAATATCGTCAAAATTAAATTAGGTGCCTGAAATAAAGTAATAGGAATAGTAAGCAGACATTAAAATGTTGTGCTAATTTATAGATAGATAAAGTTTCGGTGGGGCTATTCTGTTACGATATTACTGTTTTGTGTATAAATAACTCAATTTTAATGAATACATAATCCTAAGTACAACACAGATAGTACTTTAAATATTTAGTCATATTGGGAATAGTTTCAACAACGTTAAAAATTATTATTAGGCGTAGGTATTGCAATATAAAATAAGATCAAGTTTAATGTTCATGAGAACCCCGATAACGAATACTGTTTTCAGCAGTAACAGTCAACAGTATAAGTCTAATTAAATGAATATTGCACTTTATGATTTCGAAACAGTTACATGCATATTATTCAATTAGATAGTTAAATTGCGGAGTCTTAAACTTCGAAAAAAAAGCTAATCAGCTATATTAACTTCCAGGTTGAGAGTACAGTACGGGCTCTTATGAAATACAGTATTGCCATATTTCCCCAGAAAGTTATTTTCAACAAACTTGCAACGTGCAAATAAATTCTTCTTTTGTACTGCACACGGCGGCTTATCTCCTAATACCTTACTCAATGCCGTCTTACCTGTTTATTCAAATTAACTTAGAGCTTTAGATTGTCACTTACTGTCTGGAACTAGCAACAAGGGATAAGCCAATCCCATATGGTTAGCATTACCGCATCTTGCCCGTGATGTACTCTCAATCTGGAATTCACTATAGATACACTTAGCTTTAAGAATAAAATCTGTAAAACCAAAAAGCCAAATATTTTAAACACTAACAGTAACTGCAATTGTACATAAGATTTTTCCACTGAACAAGTAAAACTTGTAATTTAAAATAACTGTTTAATTATAGTCCATTATAATGCTAATAATGTGAGGTTTTAATGCTTATCCTCCAAAAAAATGTAATCCTATGTTAAAGTAAAAGAAAAAGCCTTAGTTTAGATATTATGCAGGAATAAATCTTCTGGACTATATATGTGGAAGTTAAATTGAGATTATTATTCTGTGAAATAAACCGTACTGACGCCTCTTTATTAAACATAGACATTGTAATAATATTAATTTGAGTTTCTAGTTGTAATTTCTAAAAACGGTTTTATTTTAACACTAACTAAAAATTGCGACAAACAGGAATTTATGAAATAACAAAAATTACATAACTAATTGTTTTAGGTAAACACTATCCACACACCTCTTTGTATGTAGAACTTAATCAACGAGAATTTTGTCACCAATGCGTCTTAGCGAATTCTCCTACAACTTCCTCCCACTGCTTTACATAATCCCACAGAAAAAGTCAACAGCTAGGAATTAAAATTTTGGCGAAATCTTGCTCAAATTGTAATTTCATAACTTATAAGTAGAAGCTCGGTGGACATATATTATGTCATTAATATACCATGCGATCAAACAGTTTTCTAATTGTAGCTGGCTGTGGATGTTATAGCGCATGTCCTATTTGTCACACGCCGTACGTTGCGTTTACTTTTGCGGTACTCAACACAATCTCTTGCGAACCGACTACTAAGATTGTCAGAATAAATTCATTTAGTAAAACAAACACATCAAAACATTTTCGCATTAACGCATATTTCATATGGTGTTGTAGGAGATGTTGGGAATGGCCACCACCTTTTTGAAAACAGCTTCGGACCCTTCTTTATATTGAAAGCTATATAAATTATGTTAATTAGACGGTTGCACAAACTGACATTTGCATGGTCAACTTAAAACATGAAAAAAGGTCCTCTCTAAAATTAAAACTTATATACAGGGTGGGCTGAAGAAATTGACCCCCTTTAAAAGTGATTAGCGCAATCCAAGATACATGCAGTACAGCAACTACATTGTTCATAAATGTTGTCTACTTATGACAATACTAAGTCAAGCTGTCGATTTAATTAAATTTTAAATAAGACGTTTGTTGATTATTTTTGGGGAATACCGCGGAAATGCAGCTGCAACCCACAATCTACATATGAGGTGCTTTCCAACTATAAAACCACCGCCTGAAAACCTATTTAGAAGCCTTGAATGTTCTTTAAGAAACGAAGGTAATTTTTTAATTCCAGTTTATAACGAATACACGGAAAATGAACTAGCACTGTTAGAGGCAGTGCATGAGAATTCCCATGCAAGTCAAAGAAATCTAAGCACAAATGTGGGTATTAGTAGAACTTCAGTTACATGCATTTTGATTTTCATCCCTATCACGTTACTTTGGTGCACGAACTGCATTACAATAACTCTCAGAGACAATTTTGTAATTTCTTTCAGAATCGCCTTTTTTTGGATCCGTCTTTTTTAAATTCCATATCGTGTAGTGATGACTTGATTATTAATCAATTAATCATGTAAAAAGTATGAAAAAATAAAGAAAAAACGTTAATATTGTGTTTTCAATGAATATAATTCTCTTTTTATAGTGCCTATTTATTCTGTATAAGTGCCTATTTGTGCTTGCTAAGAGCCTTTTTTAGGCGCATATAATAATTTTTTTACTGCCTAAACTTCCGCAGTCGGGCGATGAGAGAAAATTCTCAAACAATGGCGAAGTGAATAGGCATAACTCGCAGTATTACGCCTAGGAAAATCTGCACTTTGTACGTGTTAGTCACTTCCAAAGGGTTTTTTCTGTAAATGATTGGTGTGGTATAGTAAGTAACGATATTGCCCTCCTCCTCCTCTTCGTGCATTTAGCTAAACAATCGTACGTCGGTTTCCTACAAAACATTTTACCTGCAATCCATGGATTGTTAGAAAATATAAAACTCAATATACGACCTAAACTTTGGCACCGACTGTGCTGCTCAAGAGTGCAAGAAGAGATGTGCCTCCATGGTCACCAAAAAGTTGCAATATCAATCCACTAGAGTTTTTTATTTGGGGTACAATTGAAATAATATTATACAGAATTCTGGTAATAAATGAATACAATTTACAAAATAGAATAATCGGGGTGTTCAAAATCTTCACAAAGGTTACATACACCTTATCGTGATAGTGGGTAGCCATAACCAACTGTACTGCAATAGAGCAAAAGAAAACATAAGCCGCATTTTGATAAAGCAAGCTTTGGAATATTGGTTGTTTTTACGGTCTGGGATCAGGTACATCTGTAGATCATATAACTTAGCGATTCTCAAACTTTCGCATTTTGCGCTCTCCCCCTTTTTTTACCTTGAATATATAATTCTGTGTCGCCTGCATAATGTAAGATAGATGAGAATAACCCAATACGCAGGAACATAATTTAACTCGCATTATTACCTGATCTACTGTTACCCGAATGTTCGCGGCAGATGCCGATACGTCTCGAACTTTCTGGATTGAAAATACGCGACTATAAAAGCACTAAAGCAGCGGCTGCGCGTCAGTTGTTAGTTGTGTCGTTATGACAGTGTTACATAAGAGAGTTTGTTGGAGTTCAAACACTGAACAAAATATTGTATATTTACGTACACGTTTAGTAAATATGGATAGAATTTTTGATTGGAGGTAAACGTAAGCTTAAAGACGAAGAAGCTTTTACTTCATCAGAAACGCCCAGTAGCGAAAATAAACGTAATTATGACCAACTACACTTAAACCGAAGTTTAAGTTTCGGTTTTACAAGTACTGAAATAAGTGGTGAAGAAAAGCCTCAAAACTTTGGCTGCCGATAGCATGAAACCCGATAAACTCAAGAGGCTTTTAGAAACTCTGCACTAAGAATATATCGATAAGCCCCGTGATTTTTTTGCAGAGAAACTTAGATCTTTCCGGAAACAGAAAACAAATTGGCATCATACAAAGTGGCTTATAAAACGGCCAAATGCAAGAAGCCACATACGATTGCAGAGCCACTCATTTTACCAGCTGCTATAGACATGGTAGAAACAATGTTTGTTGAAAGCTATGCTAAACAACTCAAGAATATTGCTTTGGCAACGATACAATTTGCCGAAAAATTTAAGACATATCTGTGGATATTCAGAAACAGCTTGAATCTAAGTTAGTTGGAAAAATTATTTGCTATACAACTTGATGAAGCAACAGACAGCAGTAACGATTCTCATTCGATTTGCTATATCAGATTCTGTCAGGGAGCTGCAATAGTTGAAGACTTGAAGGGCTATTTTGCAGACTATACGAGGAAGAGCAACTACTGTCGAGTTGTTCAGAATTAAACGATGCTATTGTAAGGGCAAACTTGCAGTGAAAGGATTGTGTTGGCACAGATGAAGCTCAACCCATGTCTGGTAGATTAACAGTTTACAAGCACTTCTGAAGAAGGAATCTCCAGGAGTAGTCTGGCCACACTGCATGATTTATCGGGAAGCTTTAGCATCAAAATCGCTAAGACTTGGGCTAAATATTGTTTTGATAGTAGTTATTAATGTAGTTGTAATGTAGTAATTATATAAAAACCAGACCTCTAAAATCAAAGATTTTTGCTGCTTTTTGTGAAGATATGGGAGCTGAACATATAGCATTGCTGTTTTATTCTTCATCCAGATGGTTGTCACGCGGTAAGGTGTTCAAACGTGTCTACGAACTGCGTAACGAAATAGCGATATTCTTGAGCAAGGAGGGTCATAAGCATGCAGAAGAATTCTACGAAAATTTATTTCTAATGAAGCTGTCCTACTTAGTAGACATATTCGAAAAATTCAATTCACTTAATCTTCAACTTTAGGGAAATAATACAAATATATTTGATTTAAGTGAAAGGATCGATGCTTTTTGTAAGAGAATACAGTTATGGAATAACAAATTAAAAGACAATTTCTTTGAGATGTTTTC
>JABXWE010051071.1:0-19398 GCA_014611495.1 Limonius californicus | reverse complement strand
GATATACATTATCGAAGTAATTTAAATCTAATGATTGGGATATTATATCAATTTGATTCAGACTGGACTACTGGAATTAGAACTTCGTTCGGTTACCCTATTGCCTAGATTCAACTACACTAATTAAATTAAAGAAATTTGGATATACATTCAGACTGGACTACTGGAATTAGAAGTTGATTCGGCTAACCTATTACCTAAATTTTAGTTCTGCTTAGGACCGCTACTAATGCACTTGATGAAATTTAGATATACACTATCAAAGTAATTATAATCCCACGGGTTAGAATCTTATATAGATTTGCTTCAGATTAGACTACTGGAATTAGAAGTTTATTCGGCTACTTTATTGTCTAAATTTTTGTTGTGCATGGGGCCGCTACTAATTCAATTATTGCTGAAATATAGATATAAATTATCGAAATAATCCTAATCTGACGGATTGAAATCTTATAAAGATTTGCTTGAGATTGGACTACTGGAATGAAAAGTTGTTCCGATTATAATCCAGCTGCCTAGATTTTAATTGTACTTGTGGCCGCTACCCATTCAACCAATAAAATTTAGATACAAATTATTGACGTAATTTAAGTTTGAAGAGTGAGAATCTTATATGGATTTGATCCAGATTGGACTACTGTAATTAGAAGTTGGTCCCGTTATTCTATTTCCTAGATTTTAATTCTTCTTAAGGCAGCTACTAATGCAATTGATGAAATTCAGATGTTATAGACATTATCGAAATAATTCTAATCTGGCGGATTAAAATCTTATATACATTTAATTATTAAATTTAATTAAAAGTTGATCCGATTATAATGCGGGTGCATAGATTTGAATTCTACTTGAGGCCGTTACTCATTCAACGAATAAAATTTAGATACAAATTATGGACGTAATTCAAATTCGACGAGTTAGAATCTTATATGAATTTGATTCAGATTGGATTACTGTAACTAGAAGTTGATCCGGTTATCCTATTGCCTAGATTTTAATTCTTCTTGGGGCCGTTACTAATGCAACTGATGAAATTCAGATATTATAGACATTATTGAAATAATTCTAATCTGATGGATTAGAATCTTATATAGATTTGCTTGAGATTGGACTACTGGAATTAGAAGTTTATTCGGCTACTTTATTGTCTAGATTGTTGTTGTGCATGGGCCCGCTACTAATTCAATTGATGAAATATAGATATAAATTATCGAAATAATTCTAATCTGACGGATTAAAATCTTATATAGATTTGCTTGAGATTGGACTACTGGAATTAGAAGTTTATTCGGCTATTTTATTGTCAAGATTTTTGTTTTGCATGGGGCCGCTACTAATTCAATTGATGAAATATAGATATAAATTATCGAAATGTCTAATCTGACGGATTAGAATCTTATACAGATTTGCTTGAGATTGGACTACTGGAATTAGAAGTTTATTCGGCTACTTTATTGTCTAGATTTTTGTTGTGCATGGGGCCGCTACTAATTCAATTGATGAAATATAGATATAAATTATCGAAATAATTCTAATCTGACGGATTAGAATCTTATATAGATTTGCTTGAGATTGGACTACTGGAATTAGAAGTTTATTCGGCTACTTTATTGTCTAGATTTTTGTTGTGCATGGGGCCGCTACTAATTCAATTGATGAAATATAGATATAACTTATCGAAATAAGTCTAATCTGACGGATTAGAATCTTATATAGATTTGCTTGAGATTGCACTACTGGAATGAAAAGTTGTTCCGATTATAATCCAGCTGCCTAGATTTTAATTGTGCTTGTGGCCCCTACCCATTCAACCAATAAAATTTAGATACAAATTATCGAAGTAATTTAAGTTTGAAGAGTGAGAATCTTATATGGATTTGATCCAGATTGGACTACTGTAATTAGAAGTTGGTCCCGTTATTCTATTTCCTAGATTTTAATTCTTCTTAAGGCAGTTACTAATGCAATTGATGAAATTCAGATGTTATAGACATTATCGAAATAATTCTAATCTGGCGGATTAAAATCTTATATACATTTAATTATTAAATTTAATTAAAAGTTGATCCGATTATAATGCGGGTGCATAGATTTGAATTCTACTTGAGGCCGTTACTCATTCAACGAATAAAATTTAGATACAAATTATGGACGTAATTCAAATTCGACGAGTTAGAATCTTATATGAATTTGATTCAGATTGGATTACTGTAACTAGAAGTTGATCCGGTTATCCTATTGCCTAGATTTTAATTCTTCTTGGGGCCGTTACTAATGCAACTGATGAAATTCAGATATTATAGACATTATTGAAATAATTCTAATCTGATGGATTAGAATCTTATATAGATTTGCTTGAGATTGGACTACTGGAATTAGAAGTTTATTCGGCTATTTTATTGTCTAGATTGTTGTTGTGCATGGGCCCGCTACTAATTCAATTGATGAAATATAGATATAAATTATCGAAATAATTCTAATCTGACGGATTAGAATCTTATATAGATTTGCTTGAGATTGGACTACTGGAATTAGAAGTTTATTCGGCTATTTCATTGTCTAGATTTTTGTTTTGCATGGGGCCGCTACTAATTCAATTGATGAAATATAGATATAAATTATCGAAATAATTCTAATCTGACGGATTAGATTCTTATATAGATTTGCTTGAGTTGGACTACTGGAATGTTGTTCCGATTACAATCCAGCTGCCTAGATTTTAATTGTACTTGTGGCCGCTACCCATTCAACCAATAAAATTTAGATACAAATTATCGAAGTAATTTAAGTTTGAAGAGTGAGAATCTTATATGGATTTGATCGAGATTGGACTACTGTAATTAGAAGTTGGTCCCGCTATCCTATTGCCTAGATTTTAATTCTTCTTGGGGCCGTTACTAATGCAATTGATGAAATTCAGATATCATAGACTTTATCGAAATAATTCTAATCTGGCGGATTAAAATCTTATATACATTTTTTCAGATTGGATTACTGGGATTAAAAGTTGATCCGATTATAATGCGGCTGCGTAGATTTGAATTCTACTTGAGGCCGTTACTCATTCAACGAATACAATTTAGATACAAATTATGGAAGTAATTCAAGTTCGACGAGTTAGAATCTTATATGGATTTGATTCAGATTGGATTACTGTAACTAGAAGTTGATCCGGTTATCCAATTGCCTGGATTTTAATTCTTCTTGGGGCCGTTACTAATGCAATTGATGAAATTCAGATACACATTATCGAAGTAATTCTAATCTGACGGATTAGGATCATATATAGATTTTCTCAGATTGGATTACTGGAACTGAAAGTTGATCCGACTATAATCCGGCTGCCTAGATTTAAATTCTACTTAAGGCGTTAGGGCTACTCATTCAATCAATAAAATTTGGATACTAATTATGGAAGTAATTTAAGTTTGAGGAATTCGAATCTTATATGGATTTGATTCAAATTTGACTACTGGAACTACAAATTTATCATCTTATTCTATTGCCTAGATTTTAACACTGCATGGGCCGCTATTCATTCAATCGATGAAGTTTAATTATAAATTATAGTAATAATTCAATATGAGAAACTAAAGTTTGGTATGGATTTGATTCTTATTAGACTACTGAAATTAGAAGTCGGTAGTTCTGTTCTGCTGGCTGGATGCTATTTCTGCTTGATGCCGCTACCGATTCGGTAAAGCTTAGCTAAAAATAATCGAAATAATTCAAATCTGTGAGAATCTTGGATGTATGGTTAATCTTAATACCCGGTTACCTGCATTGCCTATCTTTTAAGGACTGATCCGGGTTGGGTAGCTTTAAATGCAGAAAATTATTCAAATATGGTATTACGCGAATTAAATTTGTATTCAGAAATAATTTCTTGACATTTCAGCAACTTCGATTTAAATTCGGATCCACAAGATGGAACTTTGTGAATATTTTCATGCAGCGTCTTACAATCTAAAGAAATATTTGAAAGAAACTTTTAATTTACTGGTGGGCAGATTGAGTTCTTCCTTAAACAGGGTAGCCGGAAAGTATGAAGAAGTACCAAGGAAATATAAATGTCTAACTTTTAGCCAAAACATTTTTACGATTTTTTTATCAGTTGTCTGATCGATCCAATTTAGCAAAAGCAATCAGCCTCAGAACGAAAGCCCAATTTCCAGCCAATTGAAGCGTCAAAAAGCGTAGCCAAGAACATGCTCGCTTCCGGAACTGTAATAGAAGCACGGGTCGTCAGTTCCGGTGGCGTGAGGCACGTGTCCCTCGAACCACCACCAAGTCAGTCATACCAACCTCAGCGTTTGACAACCAACAATTACCAAGAGCTCCTGCCACGGGCTGGCATCGGAGCAGGCAATAACCTTAAGCTTTTCAAACTGATTTATTTGAAATCATTAAAAGAAGGAAACGGTAACAATCGACTCCCAATCTTAACGCCATCTCATCTCCAAGCCCTGCACAGGTGTGTTCTTAAAGACCCATTGTGTTTCGCAGACTCCCGATCTACATCAGATACGGTCCGGAGTAGTTGGACATCGAAGAAGTCGTCGATGGGACAATGACAACCAGATGGATTAGACAAGACGGGGGGAAGGCACGACGTTTCGAACTGCGCCCGCGACTTTATTCAAAGTAGATGGGGAGATAAGAAATGTGGAAAGGAAGATCTGTGGAGGTGAAGGAATAGGAAAGATGGGAAGACTTCGCTGACCGACTGGGTTAGGAGTGGATAAGGCACAGTAGCTGCTGATACGATTTAAATTTTTTGTGGCTACAACACGTGCTTGTTTTTTGTTGTGACTTTACGGAAGACGTTTGAAGGAGACAGCGAGTCGTAAATAAATGTCTTTGAATTGTTGATGGATGTTTGACAGAAGTTTCATAGTTTGACGAGAAGATATCAAAACGGTGGTATTTGGAGTTTTCACGTTAAACAGTTTAAGAAACCAATCCGCTTAAAATATATTGGATAAACTTTTTTTTTTTGTTTGAATTATTTTATAGTAGTATTTATTTAAATCGGATTCAATTTTCAATATCACAGCGCGTTCTTTAAGGTTTCCCATTTATTCCAACACAATCCTACAAACCTATTAATTAACATAATTGTGAAATTAAAATCCAATGGTGAAGTAAATTAAAACAATTGAATCGGATTCGTACGGAATTTTACATCAAGGAACAACCCCAGACTTTATTGTAGAATGGCAGTTATTTACACTAATCGTCGTATAGCCTCGCCCTAACTATAAAGCGACCTCAAAATAAATCAAAACATTCAGTCCATTTAAATCGGATTCATTGGAGACTTTATGACTATTATTAATTCCTAATTTCAGACTTATTTTTTAAATTTAAGATCTATCTTAACAAAATTGCAATTCATAAGTGCGTGTTATAATATTGAAATAAGCCGTAATCCGATTAGGACCCTAAAATAATTCATTACTATTCATTTAACTCACCCTCATTCGGGAATGTACGTTTATCTGTACTTTGAAATCCAATTTTTAACGTTCTGCATAAATGTTAATATTATTTGTAACAATTTACGGATTGATTTAGCACGTTAGATTTTGGATTAGAAGTATTCTAAATGCACAAACCAATTCAAAAAATATCTTCAAACAAATCTCAACTTTCAGATTGTATAAATCAGATTAAATTTAAACTTTAAAAGGATTGGTACAGGCACAATTTTTCAGACTTAAAATTTATTTTAATACAATTCCGATTCAAAGTTACTTATAATTAATAATCGAATTAGTAAACAATGTTGTTACAAGTGTTATTAATTTTAGATGCTGCAGTCTTCACAGTAGTGCACAATGGGTACTCACACTTGACACTACACGCACTCGTGAGTAGTAGCGATCGGATCTTTGATTTTTGTGACCAGATTCGCCCGAAGTGTTTTACAACTTACGTGGACATAGAAATACAAACGGGGCGACAAGAACAGTTTCCAAGCGACTTTTAAAAAATATCAGCATTTTATTGTAAATTATCATTACACACTGTATATGCGGTGACTAAAAATTATGAGTATCTGAAAATCGGGACACACAATAGTCCCGAAAATACATCTTGAGAACAACGCGACATCGAACCAAAAATAAGTAGAAATCCCCAAAAATATATGGCCCAGGATTGTGGCGGAATGGATGCAGTAGGCTAGAGGAAGAATCGTAAAATCTCAATCCAATCCAATCTGTATTAATATGCCTCATTGGGTTTTGGGAATTTAGGTAGTTTAAGTAAGAATTATTTTATTCAATAATTAAGACTTGAAACTTCTCACGGTATTAGAAATGCCGACTGTCCTATTTAATTACCCTAACCCAAGTTTCGGTCCAACCCTCTTAACTTATTGACCTGTTAGTATTAAAGTATTATGTTACAATACCTATAACACATGGATCAGTTAAGCTGCAAGATTTGCATCCTGGCACGTATATTCTGCCTGGCGGCGAAACCAAAGGCAATTATGTAATGTAGCTGGCCTGGCGGTAAAACAAAAGGCGATTATGTTAACCAATAGGGTGGCAGCTTGTTGTCAACCCTGCCAATTTTGTTAGGAAGCTAAGTTTTCTTTTATACTGAAGGTAAAAAGTAGTGGCAGTTGAATTAAGATCATCAACGAAGCTACATCTGAATTATAGTTACAAGATATGTATATTATGTGAATAAATTGTACAAACAAGATGGATCGACTTTATTAATTCTATCCCCTAATTACTTGGCTGCAATAAAGTAACCTGACTGAAGAACGTGTGCAACGAAGGTGTTAAGTATTTAACGGGCCAGTTATAGCAAAACACAACAAATCCAATCCAATCCAATCCAAAAACCAAACTGCTCTGTACGGCAAAAGAATCGGTTTCAAATCCGTTTGAATTCAAATTGTACAATAAGATAGTTTTGATTTCAAACCTGACCTAATCTAATCCCGATTTCAAACTTTTTAAAATTAATTTCTAACAAAAACTTAAGACATTGGTAATATTAGATATATCTTTCTTCGTTTCTTCCTGCTGTGTAAAAATCGGTAAAACAAATGTATATTATTTAATTCAATTTGATTTCAAAAATGGTACTGTTGAATACATTTTAAACCGGATTAACGAAGTAGAATCCAAGCTTTTTCGAATCTTCGATCTAGGTTGTAATTGTAAGATTTTAAAGTTTAATACGAATTATATTATATTTTACAGGACTTAGATTGTATTTACTCCGGCTCATAGTAAAAAATGTGGAGTTTGTATATTATCTTCAATCCGGACTACAAATTCTAACGGAAAGTTGCTTAGAACTGAATCCGACTTGAAAATATTTCTATCTTTTAAGTCACAAGTCAGTCGATTTCTCTGCAGCTAAAACAAATTTAAAATCGTGTGCAGATTCGTCGATCGGACTGATATTAGGAATCGGTTTTAACAAAATCCAATGACACGTGTTTCGACCCCGTGCAAAAAAGCTCCGAATCAAAGTGTCTCTGCTTAGGTTTCACCAATTAAAACGAACAAATCCCATTAAATCCTTCGGAGTCGGGAGTTTGTAGTTCTGCACGTGTCCTTAGTGTCAACAGCGACGTCATTATCCCTGTTACGGAGCGCAACCCGGTGACAATCGCGAAACCGGAGAAGCCAGATAAATATTTAAACAGGGGATGTATTTGCGAAACCTTACACCTTATTTTCGGCGATCGAACTTCAAACGCCCTGTTTTATTTATTCTTAAAAGTTGGGCCCGCCGCCGGTGGAAATTTCGGCCGGGCAGGCCCCAAATATTTGATCTCCCGTTCGGAAACATGCGGTTCTTTAAACGATTCGGGCCGCGAATTAAAGGCACCGGGGGGCCGTGGGGCGGAAGGGTGAGATTACATTGAATCGAGCCGGTATCGAGTCCCCAGACGCCTCTTCGCCTGCTGCTGCAGCCTGCGACGCCCAGATTGTGTACACTGATGTTTCAGCACACATAACAGGACTGAGAAGTCCTCCCCAAGGATCAACATTAAATACGTCCTCGTATAATACATAGAGGAGCACGTGTTGGGGTGCGATGTGAATTACAGCTGAAGGTAGATAAGGCGCTCTTTTTCGGAGTTGGCTCTGAAAAAGTTTTATCCGTCCGTTCTTTCGCCGTCCTTCCAACTCTATTCAGCGCGGTGTGTATCTTGAACTCGCCACGATTTATATGAGAGAACAAAAAAATCAATTCCTCAGACAAAAAAATTCGTAAGCCGATGGTTATTGATATTATTGGATTTGAAGATTATTTAGATGCTTGAGGGTGTTCAAAATATTTTAGTACTATCTATACTACTCAAAAATGAATAGGGATATTGTATTAAAAAGCATATACGAGGGCTGTTCTCTTTCTGCTGAACCTAGTAAAGTAATATACAATATATTGACAAAACAAATTTTTTTATAATTTTTCCCTCCACAGCTAATGCATTTTTGCATCCGTAAAAACCAATCTTAATTATTTTTAAATGCGTCAACTGTTTCTTCGGAAGATATAAAACGTAAACCACGTAAGTTATTCTTTACGGAAACATAAAGAAACCAATAGGTGCTGGGTTTGGATTATACCGCGAATGACCCATTATTTCAAAGTTTTGGGCATTCAAATACTCAGTCGTTCGAGCAGCAGTGTGCGCCGGAGCGTTATCTTGATGCAAGATAATCCTTCCTCTTGGACGTTTTTCGCGAAAATTTTGGAAAACTCGAGGCAAATAAAGTGTAGTGTATCATTCAGCATTAACAGTATGACGATCCTCCAATGCTACAGTGGAAACATGTCCAGTAGTTCCAAAAAATGTGGCAACCATCTTTTTGTTTCGGCCGATTCGTTCTCAAAGAGACAAACTGCCGACTGTTGCTTTCTTTTGGGATCATAGCAGCATACCCACGTTTCATCACCTGTAATGATGTTGTACGAGATGTGTTCAATTGAAACCCATCTTGCTTTATAAAAAATATATTCAACAAATAATTACCGTCACAGCTAAGGCACCTATCCCATTATCATGCTAACCGACGTATACCCTGCTCATAAAATTCTTGTGGCTGCTGATTGAAGAAGTCTTGCACAGCTATCTGTACTTTTGCTTCAGACTCAAAATCCCGACATTTTAATGCCCTTTTCGACTGTCCAAATATATGGAAATCGCAAGACAATAGATCCGGGCTATAGGGTGAATGCTCTAAAACCCTCCATTTCAAACGTTGAAGATTTTCTTTTACCACATTAGCAACCTGAGGCCTAGCATTGCAGTGCAGCAAAATAACCCCACGCGTAAGTTTTCCTACACGTTTCCACCTTATTGCTTGGTGAAGCTTGTTCAAAGTTTCATTGTACAGATTTGCATTGCTATTTACTCCAGGTTCCTAAAACTCTATCAACAAGGGTCCTGTATGTTCGAAAAAAAATGTTAACATCATCTTGCCTGCAGAAGGTTGTGCTTTAAACTTCTTCGTGGTTGCGTACTTGCATGTTTCCACTGCATCGACGATAACTTACTGGATGGCTCGTAGTAATGGCACCAAGTTTCGTCACCAGCAACTATTGACAGAAGAAAGTCATCACATGCGCAAGCATTTTTGTTCATTGGACAAGAGACGAGGAATCCATTGCGAACAAACTTTGCTCTAAGCCAGATTACGACCAATACTATGGACAGATCCTACACTCGCACCAACAATTTCTGAAATTTCACTAATTGAAATTCGACGATTTTCTCTAATAAGACTTTCCACACGTGCCATATTGTTTTTTGTTAATGCAGTACACTATGTACGTGGTCGCGGCTCACCTATAGTGCCGTCGTTTCCATACTTAAATTTTCGGCACCATTCCTTCACAGTTGGGTACGCAATACATGCGTTCCCCTAGACTGCTTATATTCGCGTATGAATCTGCAATGGCTGCACACCTTCAGCGCAAAAAATTGTAGAACCGCACGATGATCAAACTTGGACGGATTTTCAACAAGAAACACCATTTCAAAATCGAAGTTTTAAAAGTCAGAATCAAATTCGAATGCCAGAAACTTATTGATGTGTAACTTAGAAACAGTACTAACATGAACAGACGTGATTTGAATTATTGCATTTGTTTTCAAGTCTAAGTTGATCAAAGATGGGTTTCAGTTGAACAAGCCTCGTACACCAAATGAGACGATCCATTGTCACAGCGATCCAGTGTAGATCTGCACCATGCCACACGGTTTTCTTTTTGAACTGGGGTCAAATTGTGGGCACTCGAACGGGCTCAAAAGTTTGTGTAAAATGGTGTCAATTACTTTCACACCAATTTTTAAAGTTGTTTAAATACTCCTGGCAGCAACATACCGGTCTTCTTCAATCATGTTTCGTACAAAACCAATATTCTTTTCGGTAACTGCAGTTTTTGGCTTAGGAGTTCGAAAGTGGTCATTTAAAGAAAGTCGACATGTTGATATTCATTGAGCCACCGCTTTACGGTAGCTAATAAATACGACTTGGCACCAAACGCTCGACTGATTTTCTCAAAACATTCTTTACGGCTAAAGCCACCTCTAAAGTTGTGAAAAGCGCAGCCCGATAATGCTCTTTATTCAATTTCACGAAATTTAGCTGTTGATATGCACCAAAGAGTAGATCACCAGGTCGACATTGCCGATATGTTAGGAACCACGCAAAGCATAACTTCACGTGCCCTTTCGCGCCTTAGAGAAACAGATACGACTGCAAGAAGGCCTGGAAGTGGATGTTTTTGCGTCACAACACCTCGTGCTGATCGACTTCTGGTAATTAATGCAAGAATGCACCCCTTTACAAATGCTCGACATCTACAGCAAGTGCTCCAGAATGCCACAGGAAATCGAGTTGCCGGCCAAACTGTGAGAAATAGATTGTTTGAGGTAGGACTTGCCTCATACCGCCACCTGAGATGTCCTGCAGGAACTGTGGCTCAACGAAGACACCGGGTGGATTAATCAAGACCGTGGGATGATATACTGTTTTCTGACGAGTCGAGATATTGCCTCAACAATGATAGCCGGCGTCAAAGAGTATACCGTAGTGCCGGACAACGTACCTTACCTCAGTACTCCCAACCAGTCATTGCCTTTGGTGGTGGTGGTCTTATGGTATGGGCTGGAATTCCTTTAGGGTGGCGTACTGACCTCCATATTTTTAATAGTACACTCACGGGCCAACGTTATGCCCAAGTGATCTTTATAGACCATGCTCTTAACCGTCGCAACCCTGTTGGACGGGAATATATTGTTTTTCTTGACGACAGCGCAAGGCCCCTTCGGGTTGTTTTAGAGATGCTTCGAGATGAGGAAATAAACCATCTTGTTCTTTCTCCGCTATTTCCAGACCTCAAGCCTATCGAGCATGCATGGGACCTTCTGCAGAGACAGCTGGATCATCATAATCCAAGGCCTACTACTGCGTACAGCTGAGGGATGTGTTGCCGGTATTGTGGCATCAAATTCCACAAGAACATATTAATAATTGACATTGACATTGAGAGTATGTCAGCAAGGTGCAGAGCAGTTATTACTGCCAGAGAAGGTGCCACGCGATATTAGAATTTAATAAATTTAAGTTAAGTGAAAAAGGACGATGACGATTTTCATTATAATATTGTTAAATTTCTTCTTTAAACATACCTTTGTTGTAATTTTCATGTTCATTACTAAAAAGACGTTACTTTTTGTTGATTTATTAGTTTTCTATTAAAAAAGCAATTGGTGTTGCTTTTAAGTGTCTTACATTGCAATATCTCTATTCATTTTTGAGTAGTTTAGCTCAAATCCATCTGTCACAACAAATCTTCGAAGATTCACCTGTTAGGAGTTGGCTATGACTTGCTAAACGTATGTTCTTCCTTAATTGGTACGGTTTACAATAAAGGTACAAGTTAGGCAACCTATAAAGTGTTCTGCCAAGCGGATTGCCTGCTTCTTCAGCTTCTTATAACAAACAACAATTTTATAAACTACATTAAACAGAAAATTGGAAAGCTATTTGTATCAGAATGAAAGAGTAGCTGTATTTATATTTGTCTACAAATTTTATTATTTTTACTATGATGATCAAAACGTCCGCCACTTGCCTAAAGACATCTCGGAACTATTCATTTAGCGCTGTTCAACGCGTTCTAAAAAAATTGGGGTTTGTTATCTATATTTTAAAATGTCTCAGTAAGTTGCTCTGCTATAGCATATGAATTTTAAATGAGAGTTCAAACTATTGAATTTTTGGCTTGGGGCCATAAATAGGATCGAAAGGGTCTTGCTCGGGAGATCTTGCTGGCCAGGAATTTTCTCTATCCTTGCTGATCCGCGTTACTAAAGAACGTTCTTAATAATTGTTTGGGGTTATACAATGTGCAGTGCTATGACACTGCCCTATTAAAAATAACCCTCTCGTAATTCGTCATCATGTAGTTCATTAATGAATTGTAGCTAAGCTTCTTTGGATATCTTCGGGGATTAATCCTGATAACAAAAATTATTCCAATTAATCCTGCACTCATTGCTACCCAAACATCAAGTTTTTCAGAATGCAGAGGCGTTTCAACAAAATAATAGGGGATTTGGGCGGAACACATCTTTAAATTCCGTGAATTGATATAACTTTGTTTATGAAACCAAGTTGCTTCATTGATAGTTTTATCCGGAATGCTTCTGGATCGCAACTGAACTCTGAATGAAGTTTAGCGTTGCAGAACTGTCGCACGATAACATTGAATAGAAGCGTGTGACTCATTCGCCATTACTTCAGTTGCTGCTGCAGCAACTTCATCTGTAGCTTCTGTCAGCCAAATATCAGGTTTCTAACGATATTACCGTTTTCGGAAAAATTTGTTAGACATACTTTCAATGTTTTTCTAATCTGCTGGCGTACAAAAACAATATTTAAATGGGCTTTTCGAAATCCTTCGAGGTAGTTAGATATTTATAACAGTGACTATTAAGGATAAACTCTGATTATTAAGTGACTTAGTCATTAAAATATTAATTTAACTCGTTGTTATACCGTTATCTTTATAGTCATCATACAGTATCTTTCGAAGTTATGAAATATAAAACTCAAGATAGGAAAAGCATTTGAGTTGGCTTGAAATCTAATACGTAATTGTAGGTATAGGATGCTATATTTAAATCGGATTCATTTAAAATTCATCATAATTGTTCTACTATTATCATCATATTTGGTGTAAGATGTATCTTCCACAATAATATATTTAGTGGAAAAAGATTTCGATATAAAGTCCAAATATAGGTTTTCTTATTTAAATCGGATTTAATCCGGAATTCCGTATCTCGTTTATTTAACATATCAAAATTTTAGTTTGGTGTAGTTAAAATTGTTTATTCAAAATTGTCATAATATGTTATCAACCTCTGGATTGATTAAAATTTAATCCCAATATTGTTCTTTGTATTTAAATCGGATTCATTGTGGAAGTCTATATATCCGTTTTCTCTGCCTTGTACGATGTAGGCTAAAGTTGTTTATTCAAAATGTCAATCAGCCTTTTGAAGGATTACGAATTGAATCTCAATATTCACATTTGTATATAAATCGGATTCAGTATGGGATTCTGCATCTCTCTTATTTAACATGTCGATATTTTAGTACGATGTTAAAGTTGTCTATTCAAAATTGTCGTAATACACTAGCAGCATCTTGAAGGATTACAAATTGAGTTTCAATATTCGCATCTGTATATAAATGGGATTCAATGTGGGATCCACATCTCGTTTATTCACCATCTCGACATTTTACTATATTTACATATATGTACACATAGATTTAATTTTCATGCAAGTTTGGATTAAATTTACTGCAGATTAAATCCTCAGCTAGAGAAGATAAAATTTGTTACATTTGGAAGCAACAAATAGAATTGGATCAATCTTACAAACAATGGCTGTAGGATTGGATCCAAAACATCTGGATGTGAATCCTCTACATCAACACCTAAATTTACATCTCGGTATAGGTTTAATCTGCATATTAACTTAGAATGATGTTACTACAGATCGGATCCAAATCTAGAGAAGATAGGAGTTTGTTAGATTTAGATCCAACACGAACAAAATCGGACCAATGTTACAAACAGTACTTAGAACCTGGAAGATTTGGATCCAAAACACCTGGATTTAAACCTTACACATCTGCACCTACAATAATTACATTTATATCTAGAATTAATCTGTATGTAAACCTAGAGAGGTGTTACTACAGATCGCATTTACCTCTAGAGAAGATAAAGTTAGTTGGATTTGAATTCAATACGGATGAAATCGGGCCAATTTTACAAACAGTGCCTGGAACCTGGAATATTTGGATGGAAGACACCTGGATTTGAATCTCAAACACCTACAGCTACAATAATTACATTTACATCTAGAATTCATGTACATGTAAACTTGGATTGGTGTTACTACAGATCGGATCTAAATCTAGACAATACAGAGTTTGTTAGATTTGGAACCAACGCGAATGAAATCGGACCAATCTTACAAACAGTGCCTGGAACCTGGAGTATTTGGATCGAAGACAACTGGATTTCAATCTTACACATCTGCACTTACAATAATTACCTACATGTACAACTAGAATTAATATGCATGTAAACTTAGAGAAGTGTTACTACACATCGGATCTAAATCTACAGAAGACAGAGTGTGTTAGATTTGGATCCAACACGGATGAACCGGACGAATCTTACAAACAGTGCCTCGAACTTGGAAGATTTGGATCGAAGACACCTGGATTTGAATCTTAAACACCTGCAGCTGCAATAATTACATTTATATCTAGAATTCATGTACATGTAAACATGGATTGGTGTTACTACATATCGAATCTTACGCATTTGCAGCTACAATAATTTCATTTGCGTATAGGATTAATCTGCATGTAAACTTAGATTGGTATTAGTACAGATTAGAGCTAAATCTAGAGAAGATAGAGTTTGTGTGATTTGAATTCAACACGAATGAAACCGGACCAACTTACAAACAGTGCCTGGAACCTGGAAGGTTTGGATCCAAGACACCTGGAGTTGAACCTTACACATGTGCAACTACAATAATTACATTTACATCTGGAATTAATCTACATGTAAACTTAGGGAGGTGTTACTACTGATCGGATCCAAATCTAGAGAAGGTAGAGTTTGTTAGATTTGGATCCAACACGAATAAAATCGGAACAATCTTACAAACAATACTGATTTAGATCCAAGACATCTAGACTTGAAACTTGAATCTTACACATCTGCACCTAGAATTAATCTGCATGTAAACTTAGAGAAGTGTTACTACAAATCGGACCTAAATCTAGAGAAGACAGAATTTGTTAGATTTGGATCCAATACGGATGAAATCGAACCAATCTTGCAAACAGTGCCTGGAATATGAAAGATTTAGATCCAAGACACCTGGATTTGAACACTACACATCTGCACCTACAAGCATTACATTTACATATACGATTAATCTGTATGTAAACTTGGATTGGTGTTAATACAGATTAGACATAAATCTAGAGCAGATAGAATTTGTTATATTTGGATCCAATACGGATGAAATCGGACCAATCTTGCAAACAGTGCCTGGAATATGAAAGATTTAGATCCAAGACACCTGGATTTGAATACTACACATCTGCACCTACAAGCATTACATTTACATATAGAATTAATCTGCATGTAAACTTAGATTGGTGTTAATACAGATTAGATGTAAATGTAGAGCAGATAGACTTTTGTTAGATTTGGATCCAACATGAATAATATTGAACCAATCTTATAAACACTACCTAGAACCCGGAAGATCTAGATCCAAGACAACTGGATTTGAATTTTGCATATTTGCACATACAATAATTACATTTACATCTAGAATTGCTCTGCTTGTAAACGCACAGAGGTGTTACTACAGATCGGATCTAAATCTAGAGAATACAGAGTTTGTTAGATTTGAATTCAACACGGATGAAATCGGACCAATCTTACAATTTTTTAGATTTGGATCCAACACGAACAAAATCGGACTAATCTTACAAACAATACAGATTTAGTTCCAAGACACCTGGATTTGAATCTTACACATCTGCACCTAGAATTGATCTGCATGTAAACTTGGAGAAGTGTTACTACAAATCGGATCTAAATCTAGAGAAGACAGAATTTGTTAGATTTGGATCCAATACGGATGAAATCGAACCAATCTTGCAAACAGTGCCTGGAATATGAAAGATTTAGATCCAAGACACCTGGATTTGAATACTACACATCTGCACCTACAAGCATTACATTTACATATACGATTAATCTGTATGTAAACTTGGATTGGTGTTAATACAGATTAGATATAAATCTAGAGCAGATAGACTTTTGTTAGATTTGGATACAACACGAATAATATCGGACCAATTTTACAAACTAGAACCCAGAAGATTTGTATCCAAGACAACTGGATTTGAGTTTTGTACATTTGCACTTACAATAATTTACATTTACATCTAGAAGTAATCAGCTTGTAAAGGCACAGAAGTGTTACTACAGATCAGATCTAAATCTAGAAAATACAGAGTTTGTTAGACTTGAATTCAACACGGATGAAATCGGACCAATCTTACAAACAGTGCCTGGAACCTGGAAGATTTGGATCGAAGACACCTGAATTTGAACCTTACACATCTACACCTACAATAATTACTTTTACATATAGGATTAATCTGCATGTAAACTTAGATTGGAGTTACTACAGATCGGATCTTAATCTAGAGAGACAGAGTTGTTAGATTTGTACTCAACACAGATGAAATCGGACCAATCTTACAAACAGTGCCTGGAACCAGGAAGATTTGAGTCTAAGACACCTTTCACATCTGCACCTAATTAGATTGAGATATAGGATTAATCTGCATGTAAACTTATAGTAGTGTTACTACAAATCCGATCTAAATCTAGAGAAGATAGCGTTATTTAAATTTAGATTCAATACGGATTAAATGGAACCAATCTTACAAACAGTGCCTAGCATCTGGAAGATTTGGATCGAAGACACGTGGATTTGAATCTTACACAACTGCACGTACAATAATTCATTTACATCGAGAATTGATCTGCATGTAAACTTGGATTGGTACTACTACAGATTAGATCTAAATCTAGAGCTTATAGAGTTTGTTATATTTGGATCCAACGCGGATGAAACCAGACCAATCTGACAAACAGTGCCTGGAACCCGGAAGATTTGGATCCAAGATGCCTGGATTTAAATCTTTCGCATCTGCACATACAATAATTACATTAACATCTGCATGTAAACTTAGCTTGACGTTACTACAGATTGGATCTAAATCTAGAGCAGATAGAGTTTGTTACATTTGGATCCAACGCGGATGGAATAGGACCAATCTTACAAACAGTGCCTAGAACCCGGAAGATTTGGATTCAAGACACCTGGATTTGAATCTTAGATCTTGCCCTAGATTTTCATTTACATGTAAGGTTTAATCTGCATATACATTTAGATTGGTGATACTACAGATCGAATCCTAATCTAGATAACAGACACTTTGATAGATTTGTATCCAAAACAGATGGAACTGAGTCCGTCAGATTCACACCTAGGTTGGAATCTGGATATAGATCTAAATTGACATATTAACATATTTGGATCGTGAGAACATGAGAGATGTTTCTGATGATCCTATTCATCGCATGTTTCAAATTTGTTTTAAATCTGCTTAGTAACTTGAATGTGCTTTCAAAATTTAATTCAAATCTTAGGTTAGATCTGAACGTGAAGATTTAACTTTCCGAAAACGTTACACTAACGTGTCTTCTAAATTCAATTCAATTCATTTTATAACAACAGGTCGTTCATACAAACGTGGAGCAGTAGTTTATAACTAAACAGGGGTTCCCCTGGAATAAATTTAACATTTTCGCAAATTTCCCCAAACAAACAGTTTTTATATTTCGTGTTTTAACGAAATTAACAAGAGTTTGCGGTTTACGTTCTTAAACAGACCTCAAGTAATTAAAAACAAATGGAACAAGACTTATACTGCCATTTAACGACATTCTCTTGCTGCTAAATAAATAACATTGGCACGTAATCTAATATCGCATTACAAACACGTGCCAAACTCACACTACAAATGATAATGGCGATCATAAACGCGCCATGCAGCGCCGCAGCCGTCGATAACATAAAAAACTATATCATGTTTCATTTATACTTCTTGTTCTGATAAAAAAAAACCTATACAGATAAATAGGACCTATTGTTCGAATCCCAGAAAAAGATAATGGTGAGGGATGATACACTTTCGAGGGATGTACAAAATAATTTGTTATATTCCCTATCATAGGTTTCTTTTATTTTTTACCCTGCAAAAGGGCCAAATAATGTCTGAAAACGTATTTTTTGAAATTTTTTAATAATTAGACATTATCGGGTCACATTAATTTTATCCTGAACGAAACTAAACTCTATATTAACAACTTTTGATATAGAAGGCAATGTTCTAATCCATGTTTTCATTTTTAATTTTAAATACCTTTCCGTCCCCCAAAAATTTTAATCGGAAATTCAATTGAATTGTATCATAATTTTCTTATAAAATATAAACAATTCTCCTACTTTTTTCATTTCTCCTATTTTTTCTTTTTATTAAGTTTTCCTATTATCTAAAAGAAGATTTTCCGAAGTTTATTAACAAATTCCAGAGGATAATTTGTGGAATTTTCACACTCCTGCGATTTCAAGACGAAGGGGGCTGCTCCGATATCAACGTAGGGTGAAACTACATCAAGGGTGTTGTATTGTGTAAATAATTGTGAACAGTGGTCATGACTGAACGCTCTGCAGGGCACCTGATAAGGCCTGCGGGGGTTGCAATGTGAATTGTATCATCACAACTGCGGATGCAGTTGCAGGGTGGCGCGGTTTTGAATTATTTCCATAAACGACAATCAATATTTAGAAATCTGTAAATTATAAAAACTGTAGTGGACAAAACAATTTTTGAATGTCGTTTAGTCTAATTCTCACACAGTCAATAAAATCCGTTTTTCAAAGCTTCAAAACATAAATTAATTTAAGAAGAAAATTAGTAATTACGAAAGTTTGCGATCATTCCAACTGCAAATACCAGCACAAATGCTCGCACTTGCTATTCATCTAATGCTGTTTGTCAAAGTTTTTAAAATCTCCAATATTCTTTAGGCCAATTCTTACAGTACCAACACTTTTCCCTGTTTATAATAAAATTTAAAATACCCGTTTCACCAAATCGTTTAAAATTAGAAAATTGTTTAAAATTAGGAAGTAGAGTTAAAGCTGAAACAATTTTT
>JABXWE010051069.1:0-13166 GCA_014611495.1 Limonius californicus | reverse complement strand
ATGCCTGTTTAGGGAGACAAACATTAGTTTTATGCGTAAACACTATTTGCAAAAGAAAAATGAAACAATATTACACAACAGTATATAAAATACCAAGAAGCTCTGGTATACAGGGTTATTCACATAAGATAATGATGCTACGTATATGTTTTATGCAACTCATTTTATAATTCATAACTCAACTAATTTATAATTTATAATTTTGTATATACTAGCAATCATAAGCGCGGTACTTCTGATTATTAAGTGTGTTTAAGTAAAATCCTGGTAATCGTTTGTGATTAATGTCATACGAATTAAAATGCATAATAACTACGATATACAGTAGAACTCGCTTGTAATGAACTTCAAGGGACATTAAATATTAGTCCATTACATCGGAGTGTCACTCTTATCCGAATTTGTTTTTAAGTTGAAAACAAAATTAAATTGTAAGCTGCAAAATAATACATTTATTAAAAATCCGAACAACAACAAAAAATAATTAAATATAATATTACTTTCCAAAAATCCGTATTTTGTCTTTGATTGACTTTTTCCTTAAAACATCATTAAATCAATATGTATTTTGTTTAGTTGATGAAGAATTTCACTTGCATCATCCCTGTACTGAAAATATTGTAAAGTTTGAGAAGATTTTAAGGCATCTAAAAAAGTCATTTCAACTTGCTTCGGTTGTTTTTCCGCTTCTTCCTTTTGTTCTTCGTTGCCATTAGAACGAAATTCTTCAATGATCTTTTCGTTTGTTAGTACCTCGAAAGCTATAACGTTGTCATCAACATGGACATAATCTTTACATAGATGACTACCCACAAATGTCTGAAGTGGATCCTCTGGATTGCAATATTCCTCAGTTAATGAAATCCGTTCCTTTATCAATTCTGCATGTCGAAAATAATTACGGTAGTTTCTACAGATGTCGTCTGCCAAGCATGGATCAGTATGTTCATGGCGTCCAAAACTGTTAATGCTTTAACGTCGATTTCATCTTGCATCTTTTTTCTGTTTGTTTAAGGCTTCCCTGGTTCATCGGTTGCAACATGGCGCTGTTTTAGTAGAAAAAAGGCAAGCTTGATGTTGCACAATAAAAGTGACGGATATGCCGGACAATTATGCTCGAATATAATTGACTTTTAACGAATTTTTAGTCCATTAGAAGCGAAATCTCATTACAAGAAAGTCCATTAAAAGTGGACTATACTGTAGTAGATACGCTTTTAATTTAGGAGGTTGAAGATTCCTAATATATAAAATAATCAAATTATGAAATGTAAAATTAGATGCATAAACACATAAATGTAGGCTGATTATCTTATCCAATAAACCTGTACTTTATTAACACCCTAATTTAGTTACGAATTATCGCTAGAAATAGAAAGAGAATCATGTACGATTTAAAAATCATATGTAGACTTGTGTCTCAATTGATCACGTAATTATGTAGATCAAACGTAAATAAGTTTTTCACCAAATTAATCAAATTAATTAGTTAATAAATCCGTAAAAAACTTTGGTTAACATTTTATATCAACAATTATTGATATTCTAAGTATAGCATGAAATAAAATATTAATTCCGTACTAAATAGTCATTCCGCATGATTGGTATTTGTTGCAGGATGTAAATGTAAGAGCAACTTTTCAAGGGGAGGGAGACTTAGTCGACTGAAATTCGTCAAGGGGACTCGAGCCCTTCAGTCTCTCCATTTTTAACGAAAGTGAATGCATATATAGTCCAAAATCAAAACAAATAATGTGGTTGGACATATTTAATGAATGGGACAAGATCGCCTTCTTAAAACAATCATGAATTGGAATCCGAATAGCTCAAGACAAGGAGGACTTCCACCGAATACTTGGAAAACAAGTTGTGAAATCGGTGTCCAAAAGAAACCTGGAAGAAGGCGAACGAACCGATAGAAAGGCATGGAGAACAGCTGTCGTAGAGCGAAGACAAATGCTATAATAAACAATTATTACATATATAAGAAATATTTTTAAGTAAGGTTTGCTTGTTAATAAATATTATCGGACTTACACAAGCTAGAACTGCTAAAAATATTTTTAATTTTGCTTGTTGTTTTCAAGGGACTGCTATAAGAGGCAAGTAATGCTAATACAAACCTTTAACTTGTTAAAGTTTGTCATATTCGGAATTCGTTGTACCTAAACTACGTAGAAATACATTAAAAATGAAGAACAACTGTATACATATAAAATTATATGCTACTCTTAAGTAGTGTTAAAGCATTTTATAGCAACACCTATTTCGGAAATGACTGATGTTTATTAAATGAGGTATTTCTCTCCAACAAACCAATTACGTTTCCGTATTATGCTGATGAGTAATTCCTCAAGACTGTTTAACGCTGGGGTTCGACACTAGCCAAATTGTCGCCTGCTGAGAACCCGGCTCTATTGCAATCATCGTATCAATTATCGTCAACAAGATGTACCCAGCAGTCAATTACAAACACTTGTGGGAAGTTTCTGACCCTGAGTTGTCGGTTTCCACGGTCGAACTCCGAGACGAACCAACAAACCTACGGCGGCATTTCTGCAGCTCTGCACTTGCAGAAGACCCTCTTTTATGCCGCATCCTGCAGTAATGCGGGCACTTACAATCTACAATAATTCAACCGTTATCAACTGTAAGTAAATAATTGACCATTGAATAGAGGAAAATTATGGCAGTTGTTCGGGGTTAATTGGTGGACAACGCATACGCTCGGGGCGATATAATTAGCAATGTTTCAGTTTCTATTATTGCAATGTAGGTGAATTAACTTATAGGTGGCCTTATGTAACCAAGTGTAGGTTAGGTTAGGTCATAGCTTTTGTTAGCAGTTCCTAATGAAACGATGAGTTTTTGGCGCCAGCTTGGCCTACATTCACTTGGAAAAGATTAATGTCTTACAGTAGAATATTCATACAAAATGTATTTAAGGAAAGTTCTTGTGTAATTGAGTTGTATTAAAAGACATATGTATGCATAAATTTGTTGGAGTTTCACAAAAAGGTGTCTAAGTTCAAGTTTGGCTTGCGGTAACTCGTATACTTCAGCACGATACAATTCGGACAATTTTGTGCCATTCCACTCTATAATCCGGACACATTTGATCATGGTTAAAAAAATGTTTAATTAATTATGTGTGAATCATTTGAATGCGAAAACTTTACCACAAAAAAAACGCTTCTTCTAAGAGATGGATAGAATTTGGAGGAGATCGTTACGAACTTGCATATATCATGAAAAACTATAACTGAAAAAATATCAAAACATTTGGACGTTATCCTGGTCAAAACATCAAGGGGATATAATTTCTTTCAATAAGTTGAAACAACAATGGAAATCTGAATCGGTAAACAAAAATTCAAACCCCATTCCGGAAATGATGAATTCTATTGATCTGCAGGTTTGTTTTAAGCCGTCTTTTAATTGGGCAATTGGACCAAATCAGGACGTGGCAAATTTTGCAAATCAAGATCTGATTGTAGAGGCTTTATTTAAAAGCAACCGATTCTGAATGTGAGTTTCTGGAAAAATCTTGTAATAAAATAATTCACAAAGATGATGTTCGGTAATTTTCTCAATGCATTCAATGAGCAAAAGAAACATTCGAATGCAAGATGCATTTTTATTAAGAACTTTTTAACTTTTATAGTCTTGTTTAATGTATACACACTGGACTTTGTAATTGTGATGGTTGTTATTCAAACGGTAATTGACAAGGGTTATCAAACACTACGTGTGGTGGAAGCTCAGTTAGTAGAACGTTAGCTTTCTGAGCACAACAGCAGTTCCGGTTTGGGTTCGATTCCCCAGCATTATTATAACGTATAAAAATCTTGTGCCACAACCCACCACACACAATTCCCCAACCCGTTCTTGCCAACCTTGCGATCTTAATGCTAAAAACCTTCTCCGGAATTTCGGTCATTCGTATATTCGACGTAAACTGTAGATCTCCCGTGGTTCTACCTTTACGCTAAGGGGAAACAGGCGGCAGGAAAGGCTGTTGATTTGATGAGCGGTTTTTCTTCTTCTACAAGGCAATCTTCATAAACGATATTAAGGAAAAGTTTGCCCACTACGATCTTTTTTATAATGTATTTGTTAGATTAGCTGTAATTATATTTACTATAAAAATAAACACTACTGTAAGTTGGGCTGCCTATATTATACTAGAAACTGTATTTGGGAAACACTATAAAAGAAGTAGCAGGATAATAGCATCACTTCGACATCCTAAACTTGCCTATTTTGATGTGGTTTTAGCTTCACGCTTGACAGTTTTTGTCAATTAGCTAAGGAAAATGTTAATACAGATATGCCGATGCATCAAATGCATATCGTATCGATTCATTTTAGCACATTTTTATAGAAGACTGACGAAACATATCCGGCTGACACATGTTTACTTGACCGCCTAACACGTTTCTGAACATTTACATAGAAAAATCTCTAAAACGGTGCAAGATATCGACTTTCCACAAGAGTACCTTCTTTCTGTGGATAGGTTCAAATTTCCTTAATTGCTGTTGAGAAGTGACGAAAATCCACCAACTAAAATATGGATGAATTTATCGGAGCCTTGGAGATCTTTAAGGTAAGTTATTGCAAGTTTGATTACAGAATCGGTTTTGGCATCAAAAGTTTATTCAATGTCCCAAATTTCGAAATTCTATATTAAACGATTCACACGTTATTCCAAAAAACCATCCTCGGTGATGCTCCTTCAAAGAGCTGCATTTTTCTTAAGAATCATTTTTGACCGATGTTTATAGGGAGTTTGTTGTTTATTATGATGAAATCAATCAGCACCCGGAATATTTTGGTACCTTTTAAAAGCACCCTGTATATGTTTTGATAAAATGTGAGATGTCATTTATTTTAACAAAAACGAGCGAAGCTTACTCACATCAAACAAGGTATACGTTCTTATAAATTTTGTCTGTGTGGCTCAGCAAGGCGTATATTTGTTGCTCACATCTGGTATTCGTGAATAGCAGCGGTTCTCAACTTTTCGTATAAGCAGACCGGAAAGTTATATAAAAAATGTTGGCAAACCGGGAAGGAAAATGTTATAAAATATTTTGAACACTAAACCAAATTGAATACGCCTTTCAAAAATTTTAGTGGGTTTAAAGCAGACTTGACTTGCAAATTGATTCATATAATATATCTTACTCCTAGTTTTTAGTGTCAGATCTGCTGCTGTCTCTCTCGTATTGTTGCAAATCGTGGATGCAGTGCCGGAATGTTTTTTCACGTAGATACATTGTGGAGGAATGTAGTAATAATACCATTGCATTCATGCTCTGGATATTTGTTCTTAATAGTTATCTATAATTGTATTATTCATTTAAATTTTGAAGGTTCGGTGATATAAGAAGTATCATAGATTACATTGTCGCGGATTGTTGTCGTCACTGTTCAAAATTTTCATACACTGCTCTGAAATGTTCATTCACAAAATTCATAGCTTTCTAATTAATGTCAACTGAAGTTTAAATCATTAAGATGAGAAAAATTTTAAATTCTTCCAGTTAACATTGTCCTCATAATAACACAACTTTTAAATGCTGTATTTCGAAGAGCAAAAACATTTGTCATACTTTCTTCGAGTGATAAAATAAGCTTGTGAAGAAGAGTAAATAAATCCGCTAAATATACAATCTTAGCCACTCAATTTGCTTCTAATAAAGTTTATGTGGAATGAGTTTTGTTCACCAAGAAATTGCTTTATTTCTTTTATATATTACTGTATCCAACTGTCTTAATATTCCCTTATTTTGCTTGAACCGTCAAATATATCTGGTACCTGTTTACGTACCGGCGTTGAGACACTTGTCAGGCTCTGTACAGAGTGTCTTGGTGTCTCTGGTAATCTTGACAGGTTTGTTATGATGAAAAGTAGATATGATTTTTGACAACTGTAGGTTCGACTACATTCATAATAATATTAAAAAGTCTGTCGTCTTATTGGTACAATATAATATATATGTACAACAAAATTATACCTTTGTCATTGTTTTCAACCATAGTAAAGTAAATAATCTGAAAAATATAGAATGCAATTAATGTCAAATTATAAAACTGTCTGCTAAAGTAACAACATTCATAACAGACGTAAATTATCTTGAATGGCTAAAATATGGAATAAAATAATATAGAATACAATATTGTTGTTTGAAAATAACCATTAATAAAAAGACCTTGGCAGCAATAAGGTCGAGCTCAATAGATTGAACAGAAAAACGTTGTTTTCAAATGAAGGAAAGGTCGAATGCTACAAAGTCAACACAAACAAATTGAAAATTGAATGAAAATAAGAGAGAATTGAAAATGACATTGACTGTAATAAGATGTACAAATGTAAAATATAAGAATGATGAATAATAATGGCGACTGGTAAATATCGAGTCAAAGAAATCGTAAATATCGAACGATAAACCTATGGAATATACTGTAGAAAACATTAAATTGTGTGGTTTAGAAATTGTTTTTTAAATTAAAATGAATGTGAACGTGTATTTACAATTTCATAATATCTTCTTCTTAAGGTTCCGTTTTCATCAATGAAGGTTGGCAACAATTAGGGCGAAGTCTTCTCGGTTTGTCGCTGTTCTTATTAACTTCTTGGTGTCCATTCCGGTCCAATTTCTTAAATTTTTCAACCACGACTACCTCCTTCTTCTTGGACCTCTCTTCCCTTCTATCTTGCCCCATTATAAGCTGTAGTAAATGGTATTTATTATTACGGTAGATGTGCCCAAGGTAGGGGGTTTTCCTTTTCTTCACTGTTTATATCATCCCTTTGTGTCTACCCATTCTTTTGTCTATATTAGTGACATGTCCATTCCAAGATATCCGCAGCATTATTCTGAATATCCAAAACTCGAACGCTTGTAGTATTTTTATTGTGTTGGCTTTGAGAGTCCATATTTCAACGCCACATAACATTGGATGTATGTAGCACTGAACGAAGCTAAAGCACGTTTTAAGATGGAGCTTAGGGTTAGTGAGTAACTAAAAAAGACTTTAAATTAAACTATTGCAGGAACAAAGTATCAGCGCTGGTGGCAAATTTCAATATGAACTAATAACTAATACTAATAAAACTAATAAAAGTTTATCGGAAACAGCGTTGGCGCCTATGGCTTCCAGTTGATTAAACGTCCATACACAACGGTGGCTAATTTTTGGATTTTGAATCTATGCGGTACCATGTGCTGATAAGTATACGTATGTTATTATATTAAATCTATTAGATATTCAAAATAATTTTAATTTAAACAAAATTGCATGAAACCTTTTTGTTTGTGAATCAGTTACATTAAATTCTTTTTCCATTTGAATGTTTTCGTTTATCGACCTAATATACATTAGAAATTTTTGTCAATATTTACGGTTTTCACATTTTTCTGATTAATATCATTGTATTCGATATCATTTTTATTTAACATTTGTAAGAATTTCATTCACGTAATTATTTAAATTTATATGTTTTCCTTCTCACCACGGCATTTAAAAAATAAATTAGCACGATCTAATTAATAAATTGATTTCACATAACACACACACACACAGGAATGCAAATAAAATAAAAATAACAAAATTAAATACAGTAGAAATCGCTTTTAGGGAACCCGTTTGTAGCGATCTATCGGTTATAGCGAACCTAAATTTAAGTTCCGAAACACGGTCCATTAGTTTAAATGTAAGTATTTACCGGGAATCACGAACCCGCTTACAATTATCTTTCGGCTATAATGAACAACATTTCTTCAAAATTTGTGAGTAATTTGTATAACTTCATAAAAAGGTCAAATTGAATCTAGTGTCCGAAATCGGCAGAAGTTCTTGAAACGTTAGCCTTAAGGGCCGTCTACACGCTCTGTCATTTTACACCGTCTTGCTTGCGCAGTCATACCTGTGTTAAAAGACGGAACTAACAGTGGATCCACACGGTACCGTTTTTGGTTATATTTTTCAACACAGTTTTGTAGAATACTGTGGGTTGTAAGTCACACAGGGGGTATACATAAAATAGAAATAATAAAATTAAATACAGTAGAAATCGCTTTTAGCGAACCCGTTTGTAGCTATCTATCAGTTATAGTGAACCTAAATGAAAGTTCCGTAACAGTGAATCACGAACCCGCTTACAATTATCTTTCGGCTATAATAAACAACATTTCTTTAAAAGTTGTGAGTAATTTGTACAACTTTATAAGAAGGTCAAATTGAATTTAGTACCTGAAATCGGCAGAATTTCTTGGAACGTAAGTCTTAAGGACCGTCTACACGCTCTGTCATTTTACACCGTCTTGCTTGCTCAGTCATACCTGTGCTAAAAGGCGGAACTAACAGCGGGTCCACAGGGTGCCGTTTTAGGCTATATTCTACGACAAAGTTTTATAAAATACTGTGGTTTGTGATGGTCATCCTCGGCAGTACCAGAACGAAGTGAGGCAGGCATTGATTTTTCTCAATTCTTTGCGATGAAAGTTTCTCAAAAATTGAATTTCTTTACAGCAGTATCCCGGGCAGCTTTTTCATCAACTTCTTTGAATTTGTTAACCAGAACGTTATATGCTTTACGTTTCAAGTTTCTGCCACCATAGTCTTTGCACTTGACTTTCCACATACAAGGATAGTTTTTGTACATGTCGAATACTTCAGACATTAATGCTTTCGAATAATGGCATAAGCCAGTCATAGTTTGTTAGTAAATGCAATTTATCTATTAAAAACATTTTAAGTACAACAATGCGATGAATCACTTGTTTTATCTACCAGCATAGAGGAGCAGTTTTAATAAAATTGAGTTAAAGGACGGTGCTTGCGTTCACATGCTAATTTAAGTTTTACTTCCAACAATATTTAAAAATATTAATTTATTGCAGAAGAATCACAAAGTTTGATTTTATAACTAACATGGATTTTCTAACATAATCAAACTAAGAATGCGGTTAAAGATTTTTACTAAATGCATATATACTAATATTTATCATATTGGCATGGGTTAGCTTGTTATTTCCATGAAAAATGATTGTTAGTTTGCATGTGATGCACTTATCGTCATTCTCTCGAAAATAACAGTTAGTTGTATATGATGTAGGTTTTTTATTCTTAAATAAATGATTATTATATTATAACTCGATACGTTATATACGCTTGTGCTTCAGCTTCTTTCAAGCAAGACCTGAACTAGCTCAAGCCGTTCTTTTAGTTTGTGCGAATCGTGGTCTTGTTGAAAAACTGAACGTGTGGACGGCCCCTTTATGTGAGAGTTGAAAACAACACAATAAGCAAGCAAATACGACACAAAAATTACCGATTTGTTTTCGATGTAATTCGGCTGAAAAGTATTTTATTACTTCACTAGTTGTTGTTTTGGTGTGAGGCAAGGCTAAGCTAGTTTGTGCTATACATAACAGGGTCCGACTTTGCGGGTTACCGTGTTGGTGAGTAACCGTACTTAATCTGCGTAATGTAAGGTTGTTACTCCTCTAGTGCGACCGTAACACGAGGAGTACCCATCACCCAGTGAATTAGAAAATTTTCCGACCCTAGAGTGACTCGAACCGGGAAGCGTTTGGACTATTACATCCAAAGCTTGACTCTCTTACCACTGAGCCATCCACCAAAGCGATAGGCCTATAAGGCCTGTGAAAGCTTAATAATAATAATAAGTTGTTCTTTTGGTACGTAAACTCAATTATGCACTTAAAAGATAATAAACAGATTTTTACCGCATTTTTCGTTAATATTTCTTATAACAAATATCAGAAATAACGAACACAATTTTTAGGTGCCATACGGTTCGTTATAACCGAAGTCTACTGTATATTCAAAAAAACTACCGTGGTCAGGGGACGATTTTGTGAACAGTTTCGGTTTCACTTCCTTGGTAGCCCTTGACCTATCAACCCCCGTAAATATAACCGCGCAGCCCCTGCTTAACAGACTCTCTGCACTACCCACAACCCCTCGTGCTACACATTTTGTATATGACATGATTCCGTTGGTTGTGTTTGTCATTCGATATTAAGTCAATTCGGCCATTTACTCTTCGAAGATTTTGCATTGAACGCTTTTCCCATTCGATATTATTGCATTCGAAGTTTGTCAATTTTCCCATTAGACATTTTTGTATTTACTTATTTACTTCGATCTTTGTGCATGCTATGATTGGGTATTCGACATTATGGCCGGTCACCGTATAAACTAATTATACGGTATGATCAAAAAACTAATAAAACACGCGCAGTTTTAATTGCAAAGGCGACCGCGATTGAGTTTTCTATTATATATATCTTGCCGGCATCGTACAATAAAATGACAATATTGATCATCTGCTAGCAAAAATATGAAACGTATTATATTAAATTGTGAAAGTGATGAGAAAAACTCGGCGTCAAATAAATTTTATCTCGATGCAGAGACAAAGTATTTTGAGGAAGATAGTGATGTGATCAAATTGGAAAATTTCAGATCAAAGCAAAAAATTCGCCAGGTCTGGAAGCTAATTCAAATCTACGCCATTCTAGTATTACCCAACGCAAGGACAGAGGATCGATTCCCGATGAGGGAGATTAATTATTTTGTATAGATGTAATTATTAATGTGTCATTGTTCTTGTTTATGTAACTGTGGATGCAACGTGATAAAATGTTTCCGCTGTTTATTGTAGACGTATGTTAATACTACTAACAGTAATGGTTTACTACTGATATTGTAAATAATATAAAGGATATTTTCATTTTATTATATTATATTTCACATTGCCATTATTTAATTGCAGGAAAATTAAAGAAAAAACCACCGCAAACTCGTTAACATTAAAAACGAATAAAATATAATTAGGCAAAAAAATAATGCCAACCGCTAACATTTAAAACTGAGTGTATATTTAATTTGACATTTCCTTAATGTCTGGGATATAGGACTACGACATACGTACAGAGGTTGAAGGTGAGAGCGGGTTGGTGCGATAAAATCTAGGTGTAATTAAGTACAACCCCCTATGACAATTCCGACAAAGATCCTGGCAATTTTGTAACAATTTCCCCAATTAAGTTCTTAATCCCAGCATTAATGACAAGATTTGAATGAGGATGCTCGATTTAGCTAACTCATCTAATATTTATTGTCGTGTGCGGGCGTTACGTTTCCACTCTTGCTCGAGTCCTTTATGCCAAGACTACGTGAACTGACTAATTTAATTTTATGTTTCATCTCATTACTTAACAGTTCTACTTTGTATAAATTAACCAAGAAAAACGAGCATGTAGTTCGTTCTCTGCGCTTTACGACTACCTGTATTAATAATTTTGCAAACGCAGTGTTGTCAGTAGACATGAATAATGCAGAAGTAAAGCATATATTTGATATAAAAAACACAGGCTTACAGATGAGACATTCCCAGCACCTAAAATACGTTTCGGTGGCGTGTAATTACAATTGGCAGAACGAAAATACCTGTTTTACTTAGAAGTTTATTTTAAAAATGGGACGGTCTCATAAAATCCTGCGAGTTTTCTAATCTGTAAGCGTTATCGTTTGGCTCTTCTACGTTATGTCACCTAACCTTTCACCTGAGCTATTAGCGTTTTAAAAACAACTCTATTTTACTGCGTATAATCTGCGTTGCTCGGTGATGAGGTTGAAATATGTAAAACATGGCAGATAGTCATGCAAATAGGCTCGAGATAGGCGCATATATTGTACTCATTTCCTGATGGCGTCACGGCGCCTTTGTTTTAGTACCTCTGTGCGTTTAATACTACCGCTAAATGTAATAAAATCGGTCATATTTCATAATGACGTTTTCCGCACCAGGAAACAAACACGGTTGTGTTTTACTATGAAATGTAATCTAAAATATGTGCTTCACCCTTCGTTTGGTCTGTAATGGGGTTATATTATGTTCATCTATCACTACATGCATGCACTTATTGCATTTATCTTGTATGTCTATCAGAAATGTTAAGCACGCCTGCTATCCACTTAACCGGCTTGCAATTTATGCAATATAGAGAGAAAAACAGGAAAATTACATAAAATAATACCTATACAAAAAAGTTATTGACAGAAGTATTTCAAACACTCTGGTATTCGGAAGTGTTTCTGTTAAGCACAGTAAATCAATAGCTTAAAATAGAAAAATTAAACATATTTCCTGAACTATAAATAAATGAGACTGGACATCACTCAGATGGTGTCAGTGATCCGCAATGTTTTTACACAACACCAACGATGTCTGACGAATTTAGTTTATTGTTCCTTTAAATAGCTCATCAGTCGTTAACGTTTTAATCACCTCGATTTTTAATAGTAACGGAAGATGAAAGATTGAGCCTTGGGAAAAGCCTACTTGTAAGAAATATTTGCAATTTTAAACTTAAAATATTTGAAGATTGTTGTATGAACACACTTTCTGTGCTTTATTCTCCTTAAGGCTGAAAGATTATAGGTATTATTTGCTAGCTTTCAAACAACCGAATGTTTATTTTGAAATTATTTCATATAAGATTACTACAATTAAGGGAAAGTTTAGTAACTTTACCACAAACCACAATTGCTATATTTCTCTATAATACGTTTTTACTTTCCCATACCTTATAGGTATAGGGTAAGTATTGAATTCATGAAAATTTTCGAAATCGAGATTTTAACGGAAATATCCGTTTTGGGTCTCTAGGAACCCAAAAAAGTGGTTTTTAAAAAATGTCTGTTTGTGGGTGGGATATGTACGTACGTATGTGACGCTCCTACAGCCGAAAGTATTGCTCCGATTTTGATGCGCTTTGGAATGCGGGGGTGTATCGAAAATTCATCGAAAAAATAAGCTTTTCAAAAAAATCCGAAACCGGAAGCGGAAGTTACGCACGTTTTTTTTGTATCACTTTTTTCGTGATTACAATTTTGAAACTTTTATGGCGGATAACGATAGAGGGTCATAAGACAAATCTGCTAGTTTTTTGCCGAACTCGCTAGCTTTAAAATGAAGGGCGCTATGATTTTTTGAAAATTTTGAGTTTAACGCCCAATTACTCGAAAACGGATGAATCGATTCAAATGATTTTTATTTTCTGAATAGTATATGAAGGGTAAAATGTGGTGATATAAAAAGTTTTTTGAAAAATTATAAGGGG
>JABXWE010051068.1:0-32922 GCA_014611495.1 Limonius californicus | reverse complement strand
AGTTTGGTTGCCACAAAGTTAATTAGTGATAGGAAGAATGAAATAGAAATGTATACACCCTGGGTGAGTGATAGAAACTGCTTTTTGGGAAGCGACATATTGTTTCAAATAATTAACATAACAATAAACGTAGAACACATAACAAGAAACGTAGAACACAACAATAAACGTAGAACACAAAAACGATAAAAGTTCATAAGAGATGTTCAAAATGTTCCCTGTTTTGTTCAATGCACAATTGGATTCTTTCACTGAATGAATGCCCGACACTTCTTAGTGTATGGGACAGGATACCTACTTCGGAAAACATTCCGAATTCTCTGCTTCATATCGTCTCTTGTGGTAGGTGGAATTTGATATACTTGATCTTTGACAACACCCCATAAATAAAAGTCCAATTTCGTGAGATCAGGTGATCTAGCTGGCCAATTAACTGGACCCCCTCTACCTATCCACCGATTAGGAAAAGTGTTGTTAAGGTAGTGCTGAACTTGACCGCTGTAATGTGGAGGAGCGCCGTCATGTTGAACCCATAGTCTTCGTACAATATCTAAGGGTAAATCATCCAGATAATTATCAAAGGCGGTTTCCAAAAAATGAAGATAAGTATTTCCATTCACATGTCCTTCAAAGAACTACGGTCCCAGAACATATCCCCCAACAATGCCACCCCAGACACTGAGCGACAATCTGTGCTGGTGGTCCACAGTTTGGGTAAAATGGGCATTTTCGGTTGCAGAATAATGAAAATTATGTCGATTCACATTGCCACTGCAGTGAAACATGGCTTCATCAGAGAACAGTACATTTTTTGCGCACAGGCAAAAGTCTGGTCTTCTTTGAAAATGAATTTCGTTTAATTCCTGCAGAAGTTGCACATGGTAAGCGTGAAATTTGTGTCGCCGAATAATTCGGCTCACAGATGTCAGTGACATCCTACTTCCCTACTAATTTGTCGAGTGCTTTTATATGGATCCTCAACCAATTGAAGTAAAACAGTAAACTCATTTTCTTCATGCGTGGCCCTCTTTCGACGATTCTGTTTCTTGTACGAAATGCTACCAGTTTCTTCAAATCTATCCTTCAATCTTTGAAACAATGTCTCTTGCGGGTGGTTTCTGTTTGGATATTTTTGGGCGTATATTCCTGCAGCCAAAAGGCAGATTCTATCACTTTCATCCAGGGCGTAGATCATGTCTACTAATTCCTCCTTAGGAAAGTTCATTCTTCCTACCACTAATTAACTTTGTGGCAACCAAACTTTGACATTAATTACTTTAACACGCTTGGACGTTCGGCATGAATTCGTTTCCGACCCACCGCGATTGTTTCCATGCAGGTAACTTGATTATTGTAGCGCGTAGCACAAAAATTGTAAAAAAATGTCCGTACCACAAAAACGGGTGATTTTAGGCGTATGACATGTTTTACAAAAGTTGTAGAGAAAAATAAAATACACATCCTTATGAACTTTATCATTAGTGGTTCCATTTGAAAAAAATGAGTTTTGGGTCTTTTAAAGTGTCGGGAGTTTGTGGCTTTCTAAACTACGCCCTATATAAGATAATCGAATTCTACAAAAGGCAAGAGTTAAAACATGGGCTATTCTGCGCCTATGCAAAAACCCATTTTAAAATCTCGAAAGATCGACTCATACTGAGCTTTCAAAATTTGGTCTGCCAACGCTGATTTTTTTTAAAAAAATTTTTTATTTAATTTTTTCACCAACGAGTTTCAAAACTATTACAACACTTTATAGGCCACTAAAGATGCTTCAAAATACAGAAGAAAAAAATGGGTATTTCTGTTTAAAAAATTGCGATGCGTCACGTACCTCTAAAATGGAATACCCTGTATAATCGAAACTAATTTTAAAATATGCAGTTCCATCATTGAAATCACATAAAATTTGAATCGCAGCCGTAGCTTTAATGTGTCAGAAATTATGGAAGAATTGACTCACCCTGTATATATCTTCCTACGAAGGTCATATGGTGACTACAAATTTAAAAAATACGACCTTGATTATATTACTAAGGCAAATATATTGAAGAACAATAACAGCAATTTAACACGAAGTAATATTAACAGTCCAGAAACTTGTGTACGTGAGAATATCACGGCCAACCGATAAGCCACGTATTAATAACCACAAAATTACAACTAAATCTCAGCTACCAACACAAGATAAAACCACAATTTTACAGTAAAATCAGCTTTTGAAAACAGCAAAAACGCCAAGTTGACCTTCTTTCTGCACTACAAAGAAAATGTAGAACCTTGAAGTCTTCTCAATGCAATGCTACTTTTTCTTATATACATTTCCAATTAAATTAATATTTTGTGTAGAAAATAATAAAAAAAAGTCGTATTAACTGTATAGTAGACATTCCGGAACTGATTAGATTGTCTATTGGGTGTTTGTGGTTTGTTTACTGTAAATTATAGTAACATTATCAACAATCAACTTAACCCATAGGAATGATAGAAAATGTGGGATAGGCAACCGCAAAATGGTGGTTTTTCTGTGATAGCAAACTTTGACCAAAGTTGTTTTATTAAAAGAAATTCCACGTAACCTTCTCCATGCAGGTACGAAACTTCACCAATATAATTTTTATTACGATCATTGATTACGGTACTCGCACATAAGGTGACGCATACACGTACGTGTTAAAACATTAAAGGCATTGTTAACTGAATACTATAATTCGAACTAAAATGTAAATTCGTATTCGAAATGCAATTGTTTTGTTACTGCAGCACGTAGGCGTTTTATTGTTCTTTTTTATAGTTGTTCTACCTTTCAGAGATACCCGGCTAGAAAATTAGGAAAGATTAATGTATTTCGGATGAACATATGTATATGGAAATGTATTTACATGTGAGTTTGGATCCCCTGACATTGGGGTTAATTAAGCCGCAGCAAAAGCAGCTCAAAGTACAATCTGTATTTAAAAAATAGGGGTGTATATAAAAAAATGATAAACAGAGGGTTTCTTTTGAATAATTTACAACACTTTAGTAAACGTTACACAGGGTGTTTCTTTCTAAAATGGGTTTACAGACAGACAGCTCAAAATAGTAGAAAAGTGTAAAATGTGTGTCCGCAAATGCTTGCTTGCAATCTATAACACAAAAATAAGGAAAACTCTGCATATTTTGTAGTTCATTTGATGGTACGAGTATACAGTGTTGTACAGAAGTAAATGGACAGCATTTTGAATAATTGCTGCAGTAACACTTTGTATAAATCATTTTAAACCACTTCCTATAAAGTGTAGCGCATCGCTTTGGAAAAACCTTGCATATTATCATAGGCTAATAAATATTTATTAGCCTATGATATTATATAGTATACAGTCCGTCCATTATATCTTAAGCTTTAGGTCCGCCCACGTCACTTATTGACAAATAGGCTCCCACAGCAAAGAACTGTTTACTGTGAACCAAATTTAAACAATAAAAGCGCAAAATGTCATTTTAACAATATCTTTATTTAATTTGTATTTGAAGAATAATCTACTCATCTGTTATTTTGACATTTTGAGTTTCACTATGAATGTACCATTATATCACAAATATTAATATAATACTTTATTTTTTGAATCTGCACATAACAAAAAAAAATTAGTAAATGTAGTATGTCTAAGACATAAGATCGCTGTTTTATATGTTTGTTATATTTTACAAAATACACGGAAACTGGCGATTTTTAAGTTATATTGAAGCTATAATATTGACTAACCTAGCAGTTCATTTAAATCTTGAACAGGTTAGTATTGTTTTGAATTATTTGGGGTTTTTACTAATTTTGGCATTGCATTTTATTGTTCCCCTTGAAAACAGTTCTTTTTAGAACTAACTATGCTATTGTATTTATGCTACTTCGCATATTGCCTGTATAAATTTAAGTTTCATGTTTTAGAGAAAAACTTGAGCTGATGATATTATTATTTAACCAAAGTTTTATAATTACAATCTTAACTGCTTTTCAAATATCTATATACAATAAACGAGTTTTAGCTACTTATATAATAGTCTCAATAATTTTTTCGAGAAAAAGAAAAAAACTTGAACTCAAACTATCAAAAAGTTCAGCACAACTTAAAATATTTGTGTCAATTGTTAACTTTTCTCCAACGTTAACTACCACCGTGTTTTATTTGTTCACCATTATACTTCTACCCTCACAATATTTTTATGCAGTTTGAGGTTAGAGTCGTTTTGTTTACTTTTGACAGCAGACAGAGTGTAGCCAACGGTTTGAAGAAAAATAGTTGTATTAAACGGTGATTTAAGTGCCACGGTGTTTTTGAAATTTAACCCTATTGTAGTAAATTTATTTATAATGTATCCAAGAAATAAATATGTAGCGAGTCACTTATCAAAATATAACGAATGTAAAACCATTTGATGTTTAGCTGTATAAATGTATCTTCATAATTATTGATCAAAGTAAGTCGGTGCAATTAAGGCCTAGATATAATGGAAGAACTATAACCACTAATACCCATAGCGTTATGTCCTGCAGATTTTAATAACAAATAGTTTAATTTGGTTGTGTAATTTTTCCTTATTTACGTATAATTTCGATACTGATCTGCTTATGCTTCCGCTTACGTTCAACCAAAGTCCATAGTTGGTTATTGTTAGACTACTACCCTAAAAACACGGCCTGGCATTCCGCCATTTTGGACCCAAAGGGTTTCTGTCATTTAGTGTTTGAAGTACGAATGCGGTTTAGAAATAAAAATGAATTAATTTCTGTAAGAAGCTTTTCAAATACGAGGTGTGTTCACTTATTTATTTATTTAATCGTGTCAGAAGCATATACTACTTACTATAACAATAATATAATATATATATATATATATGTAGATACATATAGTTGTCAAATGTAGAAATAAAATTATTGTATGAATAAAATTAAGTGTATAAATATACTCTAAAATTTATGACTAGGTATTTCCAGCCCAATAGCGAGCGACTTCGATGGCATTAGGTTGTGCTGACATCAGATCGTCGAAAGTGCATTGGGCGGGGCTCATGGGACAGTTATACATATGTTCTGTTGACTGGGGTATACCGCAGTCACATATGGTGGTAATGACAGGGTAACCCCATCTACTTAGGGTTTCTCTGGAGCGAGCTGTATTGGTTCGCAGTCTGTTGAGAGATTTCCAGACTTCCCATCTCTCATTGTGCCCTGTTGCCAGTGTGTTCACTTGAAACCCATTTTTGCTTTATAAAAAATTTATTCGACAATTTAATTACAAATAATTACCGTCACAGTTAAGGCACCTATCCCATTGTTTTACTAACCGACGTATACCATACTCATAGAATTCTTGTGGCTTCTGATTGAACAAGTCTTCCACAGCTATCTGTTAGATTCAAAATGCCGACCTTTTAACGCCTTTTTCAGCGGCCCAAAAATATGGAAATAGCTAGGCGATAGATCCGGGCTATAGGGTGGATGCTCTAAAACCCTCCATTTCTTTTGTTGAAGATTTCTTTTACCACATTAGCAACATTGTCTTGCAGCAAAATGACCACACGCGTAAGTTTTCCTGGACGTTTCCATCTTATTGCTTGATGAAGCTTGTTCAAAGTTTCATTGTACATATTTGCATTGTCATTTACTCCAGGTTCCTTAAACTCTATCAACAAGGGTCCTTCATGGTCGAAAAAAAATGTTAACATCACCTTGCATGCAGAAGCTTGTGCTATAAACTTTTTCGGTGGTGGGGAACTTGAATGTTTCCACTGTATCGACTATAAATTGCTGGATGGCTCGTAGTAATGGCACCAAGTTTCGTCAAAAGCAACTATTGACAGAAGAAAGTCATCATCATTTTGTCTATAGTCTGTGAGGTGTTGCAGAGATAAGCCCATTCGCAAGCATTTTTGTTCATTAGACAGGAGACGAGGAATCCATTGCGAACAAACTTTACTGTAATCCAGAGTACGAACAATACTAAGGACATATCCTACACTCGCACCAACAATTTCTGAAATTTCTCTAATTGAAATTCGACGATTTTCTCTAATAAATTCCTTCCACACATGATGTGTTATATTGTTTTCTATTAATACAGTACGCCGTGCACCTGGTCGCGGCTCATCCATAGTCCCCTCTTTTCCATTCTTGTTCTCCCTCAGCGCAAAAAAATTGTAGGACCGCACTCTGATCAAACATGGACGGATTTTCAACAACAAACGCCATTTCAAAATCGAAGTTTTAAAAGTCAGAATCAAATTCTAACGACAGAAACTTATTAATGTGTTGCTTATAAACACTACTAACATTAACACACGTCATTTGAATTATTGCATTTGTTTTCACGGCTAAATTGGTTATAGATGGGTGTCAGTTGAACAAGCCTCGTAGATTTGATGAAATTTATAAAATATAGTTTCTAAAAAGCAAAACTCAATGAAAACCGCCATCAGAAGAAAATTCACCACATTGTAAATTAAATATGTAAGTCTCCCGAAATAAACATTACAAGTAAATAGGTTTTTTAATGTGTTGTAATAGTTTCAAACCAGAATTAACAATGCCAATCCCAGTAAAAACCGAGATAAAATACCTCGGGATGCATCTCGACCGAAAACTTACTTGGAACCGGCATAGAAAAGCCAAAAGAAAATAGCTGGACCTAAAACTCAAACAAATGACGTGGCTAATTGGAAAACGCTCTCAGTTTTCACTGTCAAAGAAAATATCGATTTATAAAGTCATACTGAAGCCCATTTGGCCCTATGGGATCCAACTTTGGGGATGCGCCAAGGCGTCACAAACTAAGATACTTCAGAGATTCCAATCGAAGAGCATCCGGATGCTATCCAACGCCCCATGGTATGTAACTAACGAAACCCTCCATAATGACCTGGGAATCCCCTACATAACCAACGAAATCCAGATACTATGAACCTCATACAGCTACAACCTACCAGGACACCCAACAACCTCATCGAGCAGCTCTCCAATCAACCAACTGTTACAAAAAGACTAAAGCGAACCTGGCAACCCAACCAAAACTGATACAAACAGGGAGATTAGCGCTGGCTAAAGTTCCTCTCATGTCACAATACTATCATAACATTTACTTAATACTCAACACATTGTAAGAGTAGATTTTTTTTCTCTCTGCTTCATTGATACTACCGTCCCCCCCCCCTCGGAACCGCTTTCGCATTACTTCAGGGGGGTGCGGGCGTCCCTTACACACTAACCGTTCATGCAGCATGCACCCTAAACTTAACTAACCGAAATGCGGTCGCCCCAGCTGAGATTCGAAACCATAGCGGAACGACTACAATTCGCGGTGGCCTCGAGTGACAACGCGTTACCGCGCCAGACCACCGAGGCTCCTTGTAAGAGTAGATTGTAAATATGCAGTTAACCGAATAAAAAAAAAAGTAATAGTTGGATATTATATCATTTTAGAGTAATGTTATGTCAGTAGAGGATTTGGTAGATAATTGAAGTAATAATCTGTATAGCAAAGCAGATATTTCGGTTTTATACTTTGATATTCGTGTTACTTTTGTAGCATTGTTTGGCTGATATGTCCACAATTTAGAATCAAAAATTTACAACCTGTATTTGAAATATAAACCACGACTGCGTCGGCAGTCTAACTGAAGTCATCTACGGACTACGTTAAACTAGTACGACTTTCTTGTCGATTCTTGTTAAGATTTTTCTCCAATCCATGTAAACATATCCGAAGCTTGTATTTTCACACAACGCCTTTGTTTAGTTATGCAAATTAACACCTCAAAATCCTCTAGGTTAACCAACTCGCCGTTGCGTGCACAGAATATCAGAAATCTCCACTTTAATAATCCATACATTAACAATACGCGAGTTAAATGGCGATGTAATTCGACAAAGTTCACGACAGGTCGTATTAATAAGAAAGTATTATCTTAAAACTTGCGCTATTCAAAAAGGAAGGGCGGCAGTAAATTTTTAATTTGTAATGTCAAGGGGAAAACCAATGGAAATCGTAGTAATTTTCCCTGAAAAGATGCGTTTTAACACATTGATTGGATTCGTTTTCATTCGATTAAGGGCAAACTCGTTCATTTCTTATTAATGGATAGATATGGTGATATTTCCACAGCGGTCGATAATGGAAAACATGCCGTGGTTTCGAATTTCCAATAACAAAGAAATAAGCCATCCTTCTAAATCAATACCTTTAGGGTGTGTTTTAGGATAGCACAATAAGGGTAGACATCAATTTTATTAAATGCCTATTAAGGTTGCGTGATGACAGGGTATTATGCCATAATTTCCTAAACGTTGATAATTAACATAAAAGGCAAAAGTATCTTATTTACAAATAGAATATTACGTAGCGTATTAAAAAGTAAATTGTACTTAGAAAAAATATCTTGTAAACACTAGAAAAAATAAAATTGTGGAATCAATAGTTCAAAACACATCTAAAACGACATTTACACAGGAAACTTAAATACCTGCGCCATAAGTAGTGGAATGTTTCCGGTGAATAATTTCCGGGATTATTGACACGTTTAAATCATAACGCTTAAACATAACTTTCATCTCGTATTAGTGTATGAGGGGACTACTTGTATGAGTAAAGTTCACATGCAGAAGGTTTTCATGAATGTTACGGTTTTTGCAATACCCTGTATTAGCTATCCTCAAGAAAACAATTATTCACGCAATATAAAAAACGAATTAGTGAACAATAATCTGAAATGTTTGCATACATAATCATTATTAAGGTAGCAACAGACGTATAAAATTATCAATTTTTTAGGTGTAACGTTAACTTTTGCTAAGGTAGTAATTGTAATATTTACGTTAATGTTTCACGTTTATTTTGTCTCGTGGGCGGTTTTGGAAATATAACAGATAGATGCGTGTAAATCCGGGTTTGTAAAGTGTCATTTATACTTTGTAATTTGAGGTTACGGTTTATGACAGCACGCAGTTTTGCCAGCGTTATTCGTGATTTTATACAGTTTGTTGTAAATTAAATGTTTACGTTGGTTGGCAATAAAGGCTGTCAAAAAACGGTTGACAATAAGAATCGTACTTTAACAAGTTGGTAGTATTAAAATTTATCAGTGCTGCCTAATTTACAAACAAAATCATATAAACGGAAATATGTTATAAAAAAGAAGATTTTGGCAGCCATTTTACGTATTACGCACTCCCTTAAAGAAAATTCGCAAACCAAATTCGTATCCCGCCCCGCCACACAGACAGACGTATCAATTCAGTATCCGTTTGAAGAAAGCCAGAACGTGTAATGAACACTTTACTTAGGATTTGGTTTCGATGGCTGCTGTAAAATGGCAAACAAGAGTGTACAAGAGATTTTAAGGAAGAAGAAATATTCACGAGCATTATAATTTCATTGCTCAAACCACAAACTCTATCTTGTGGTGAACGATAGAGGAAATTAGAAATACTATTACCACTATATAGGATACAATAAACTTTTTCAGGGCATCGACTGCATGTAGGAATTGCACTCCCAATCTATCACGAATGTGTGAGACGAAATGGTCGGAGAAATATAACGCAATTCGAAAATTTTCTCAAAATTTCCCAGAGCTTGTGAAAGCGCTACAAAAATTATCCACGGAGGGAAATTATGCCACAAGCAAATCTGCATACCAGTTGCATTCAGCGGTTACGAAACCATTGTTCATCGTTACCTTAATTACAGTAGCAAAATACTCAGCAGTGTTGGAATCAGTAATAAACGTCTTGCAAGCAAAGACCATGCATTTGATCGCGGCCGGAGAACATATTACAGGAATGCTTGAGGGATTCAAAAAAGACCATAAGGACGCAGATCGAATCACTCACGAATTACTTAAAAAAGTACAAAACATTCCAATGGAATTGGAAATAAAAATTTCTGTTCAACGTCTTGCTCAAAAGCAAAGAGCAATCCTCCATCAGACAACGATAATGAATACTGGCGACGTTCACTAATTATACCATATCTTGATTCGATTACGTCGCCGTTAAATATTCGATTTTCCCAAGAACATATCCCAGCTTTTGCATTAATAAAACTACATTCTTTATACATGACCAAAACTAGTATTACAGATTTACACAAGAACGCAGAGTTGTTTAAACATTTTTATGAGGCGGATGATGTCATCGGAGAACTGGACCTTTGGTATAATTTGTGGATGAAGAAGAATTTACCTGAAGACAAATTAAGGGATACAGAAGTCGTTGACCTGTTTAACGAAACCAATATTTTTTCCCCGGCAAGAACTCTCTCAATTTTAAGCACTATTCCATGCACTACGGCGACCGATCCTACAACGATTCTTAGCTGAGGAGCATTATGTGAGAGGAAAGGCTGAATGGATTGTGCCTGATGAGCCTGCATCGGGAATTTTGTGAAAGAAAACCGTGAGATGGTGGTAAAGTAAATTATAGACAAATTTGCGGCAAATCCAAGAAGATTATTATTAACATAAAAATTTAGGTCAGTTAAGTACATTGTAGGCAGTAGGTATCTATTATAAAGTAACATTAAAGCAAAGTGAGGGTTGTAAGAATTTGCACGTATTATTTTTTTGACGTTTTCAACTTTTTGAGCGAGACGAAGCCACATGTAGAGACACTTCTTTAATTCCCTGAGATAACAGTTTCGTGTTTGAGCTAGTTGGCGTTAGTTTTATACTATACTCTTTATTGCCATAGCAACTTTTTGGCGCCCGTAACTAGTTTATCTTTTATCAGCACCAACCATTACACTGAAGTTAGGCACGCTAAAATGCCCCTGGACTGCTACTCCACCAGTACGCAGACCGCACTCATCTCCGCCAGACTGGTTCTGCTTACCATGGACTGCTGGCTCTTTCCGACATGCCGTACTTATCTATGCCCATTAGCAATGGTTAAAACTCCTATTTCATTTTGATGATGCTCTATCTCTCTTTTAATTATTCAATTTTTCATGGCATTCCAAAAAAAAACAAAAGTAATCACCAATTTAAAATTTAGTAACCGTGGACCGGTGGGGAAGAGGTTATTTCGGCCCGGAAAACACGTCTTGCCCCAAACGCGATTAAAAAGTGAATGAATCAATTATTTTATCGAATTTAGAAGCTTACTTTTACTTGACAACCAATGAAATTAGAAGGTTTATGACAGATGGGAAAACTGTTAAACTGTCAAACTCCATTTTAAATATTACCAAACTATACAACACTACACGGCGACTTCAGCCTTACATCCAACATCCTGAGAGTATTCCTCATCTTTTACATATCATTATCTAGTAAACGCACAACCGATCATAATGAAATTTTTAAGTGGCACTTATGCCCAATTAGCGTTTAAGCCCCCCCCCCCATTATAATATCACAGCAATATATATATATATATATAAAGATTTCTTTCTGGTGCATGCAAGATATCTTTCTTAAAGGCTTCTATAGAATTCGTTAATAATGAATTACATGTTTTCTTGAGTAGCAACAACGGGATTCGTTTTAAATGTTTTTGGGTGTTCCACTTGTCGCACTGGTGCGCACCGAAACTCAACTGGTGCAGTTTTGCGCGTTCCACTTCTAATTTCAGGCACAAAAACTTGCATCTCACGCTTTGTGCGATATTTTGGAACAGACGCCGGTGCTCAGTGGGAGTTTCATGTGCGGCAATATATCAACATCCTTAACCTCACTTCTATGTTGGACACTGTTGAGCTTGTGTTGCGAGGCATTAAAATAGAGAAAATATGAATGATATTGTTTCAGTAAAATATGAATTCATCTGGACAATGTTTAAAGAGAATAATTCTAATGATATGGATTTGTCATAATTATATTTTTTTAAATTATAAGAATATATAAATAATAAAAAGCACTATAAACTACCGTAAAATCTTGAGTATAACACGCACAAAAATACGTCGTTCGACATATTTCCCATTTTTCGCAACAGCGCGTGACCGCGTCGCCTCCTCTTAGGCTGGTATTACACTATAATATATAATATTACACTAATGTATATTGTCTTCGACAAAGATCTTTTTTCGATTTCCCAATAATATTTTGGTGTTTCGCATTTTTGTTTGTTTTTTATTAAAAACTGAAGTTGTGTTTTACGTAATTTAAAATATATATTTAAGAAGCTATGGGTTCTTATTATAAACGATTTACCATTATTCCAGAAATTTTCGGACCAAATCAAGCTTATGGTTAATACACGAATGCATATAGCATTCAAGATTTTACAGTAATTTAAATCAAGATCTGTAACAACAATAGAATAAAGTAACAGCAATAATTTTTAAAAAGGATCGAAATGCTATTTCTATTGTTTAGAACATATTTATTAGCTGCGAGATCTGCTTTTAAGGGGACATCAACAAACCACTTGATGCAACATCGTCAACAGTGCTACATACGCTTGAATTACAAGTATTAAAATTGCACTGATAGTGAGTTCAGAGCAAATTCCTTTCACGAGCTCTGAGCAAATGGGCATTGCCAAACAAGAATTAGGACATATCGTTAAAGTCTTAAGATCCCATATTTTGTCATCTTTTAAAAATAGATAGCGCCAATTCCAATTGATAAGGCGAGCGTTTTGCAGGCAAACCGGTTGCTTGCAACATAGTTCCACCTACCTGCTCACTGAATCGACTTAATACTTCCAGTATTGTCGCCACTGGTAATTTACCTGCAAATAAACTTTGGATGCCCGCTTTTTCCCATTGCGCATCCTTTACATTCGCCTTATTGATTGGAAATATATAGTTATCTGCTGCTGCCTTGAAAACGTAGTAAATATTTTAAATTAAGCAAGGTGCGACGTACAAGAATATTTACTTAACCTTACATTTTCTTGAATAGGTAAATATTGTAACAAAAAACATTCTCCAAACATGAAATAAGTGGTCATTCTGTAATACAAGGAATTAGCATATTATATACTTACTATATACTTTATTAAGTTTGTTGTATTAGCATTACTTTGAGTCAAACATATATCATTAATATTAATACAATACATAGAATTTATCTCAATTACTAAATTTGAACTATTGAAACCTCATTCTCGACTTCAGACAGCGGACGTTTATTGTACTGTTCTGCTGCCTTCACCAGTTTGTAATACAATGTTGTACTCTAATCACCGTATAGAAATTCTGGCAAACAATTTGTAGTCAGTAGTTTTAAGGAAAATCTCCACACCTGGCAACCCTGGCAATCGAAAGAAATTTACGATCAGCAGTACCACAGAATAAATACCTACGGACACAGAAGCGCCACTCTCGGTTTTAAGCGGATCTGAAAATGAGTGCGCATGCTTAGCGGTAGCCATGTTGGCAGCGAGTAGATTTGTGTTTATATCCATTAGTTTCAATGCGAGTTGACCAGTTTGTCAACCGTATTTTATGATAACAATTAAATTACTAATACTAATTTGTATATGAGTGCATTAAAAGGTGTTCGGTGGTGTGCTGCACCTAATTGTCCCAACAATTGCAATGTAAATAAAGAACTAAGCTTCTTTCGTTTTCCACAAGACGCACAACGGTACATTATCTGAATTGGAAACACAAAACTCTTAAGGGTAAAACACCCATTGATTGGCACTTTCAGAGGTTTTTTACCTTCGAAGGTTCAGTAGATCATCAGTATTAATGGTAGAAAACTGATTTTTTTTAAGTTTGATCCTCGATGTTTTGCTACATAAATCTGTCAGGTTTTTATTCAACAAGTTTCTGAAATAAGTGAAAAAAAAATAAAAGTAAAGGACTGCATTTGTGCCAGCTATTGGCAGTATAGCCAATGATTGGCATAAGAATTGAACCATTGATTGGCAGGGTAGCCAGTCATTGGCATTGGAGATTGAACCGTTGATTGGCATCTGGTACATCTTCGACATTTTATTCCAAGATTTGTACCATAAATATTTTGCACACAAAAATACCACAGCCCTCTATATACGGTCGCCTTACTTTATACTTCATCTCGTTTTCCAGTGGTAATTAGCTGAATAGTCATCTTAGGCTCTAAATATATCGCGTACATGGTGTAACGGCATTTTGGGCGCAGTTTTTCGTACAATGGTCGAGGCTGCCTTTGAAGCTTTTTTCGAAACAGTTTTCGAAGCAATTTTCGAAGTAGTCTTCTTATTTGTGTAAGTCTTTTTCTTATCGATACTATTCTCCCTCCAATCTCCTATCTTTGCGTTGCTTCTTTATTTCGATTACCAATTTTTTAAGTCTTTGTTTCTCTTCAAAAATATTTTATTGTTTAAAATATATTAATAGAAATATTAGAAATAAGCACGCAAAAAATGTAAAAATGATTAATATTAATCATTTATAAGATTTTATTTTTTTAATGTACACTCTTAAAGAAATATATTTTTACCTTGTGCCAAATCAAAGCATAAAAATTATAAAACTATAACGCCTTTAATGCAAGTTTTTAAATTACCCGCCTTAAGTTACTTGCTTTCAACATGGCCGCCTCACAAAATCTAGCTATTGAAACATCAAAGGCGCCGCCGAGAGTGGCGCTTCTGTATCCGTAGGTATTTATTCTGTGGCAGTACAGTAAGACTCCGCTTAACTCTGAAGATGCGTTCGTAGGAGACAGAGCGCTAAACAAACCAGCAATAAATGGCGTCATTTTAGGACATAGTAAATAGGGATAGGGGAACACGCAACAAAGAAGAAACAAGTTTTTTTTGATTAACTTGCCAAATATAGGTAATGGAAAAAAATTAAAGAGACAGAAAAATTCAAGAAAAGAAAGAGAGGGGGGAGAAAGAGGGAGAGGGTGAGAAAGAGGAAGAGGGGTGTGAGAGCGCGGGAGAGAGGAGAGAGAGAGAAAGAGTGCGACCGCGACTGAGATGAGCTCTAACCCGCACTTATTGTTCAACCGTACAGTCCTGCTCTTCGCACTTATACTTCATTGGTAGAAAAATACATAAATGCGATAACTTTATCTTTTGTGCGTAACGCTACAAGATGTACGGGGAAAACGAATGCAAGGAACAAACGTAGATTTAGGGTTTCGGGGAATGACAGCGCTACTTCGAATCTTCACCTTTCGCTGATTGCTCAGGTATCATATTATATACGAATCAAGGAAAAAACCGCCATAAATTAAATGAGCGTAAATTTAGCACTTTTTGTGTTTCAAGTATTATCCAACCGCGTTATATCGAATCATGGAATATTGATCGGTTTTTTAGGCTTTGTAGAAAACCGCGTTATATCAAATCAGCGTTAATCGGGGTAGCGTTAAACATAATCTTACTGTACTTGGGTCATCCAATACTACCAACATTTAAAGTAAGAAATTCCGGATAAAGGTCATAAATTCCAGCTTTCTATAAAAACAATTAAAGCAAAACTACAAGCTTAACAACATTCCTCTATATAAACACATCAAAGACATATTGTACATGTCACATTATCGGGTTTGAAAATCCCATAAGAATAAACACCTACAATTAAAATTCCCATGAGTTAAAATTCCCATACTAGCAATAATTTCAATACTATTATTTTTAATTGTCAGATGATGATGATGATGATGATGACAATATTAATTGCTCTTAATATCATTATAAACTTTTATTTTTGAAAACAGTATACTTATATTCTGTTGGTTATAATTTTCTGTGCCAAAATAACTGAAAAATAATTTCATTTCTAGCAGTTTTCAGTGGAATGTAGTTTTAATTTACCTAGTTTAAACGATATCTATAATTTAGATTTATTTCATTGGCTTGGTTTGTTACTATACTTGTTTGTTTCAACTTGAAGCTGTAGCAGATGGCACAGTTGAAAACACAATTAAATTAATTTACCTTTATGGGTTTGATTACAATTGATCGTTAAATTGTTGAATTAATGTGACTCAAAGACGATGACGTCATAGGAGGATAGTTTATCTAAACCGGTTTTCTTGTGGTTTCAGTGTGTATCATTACAAATGGTTCGTAAAGGTATGATAATGCATGACTGTACGTAGTTTCAAACAATATTATTAACTTTTTTGAATAATCAGTGACTCAAACTTTAAAAGAAATTTGTACGTCGTGCAAGATATTTAATGGCAATAATGAATGACAATGTTCTTAAAATTATAGCAAATTGTTTTTTGTAAATGCAATGTGAATTCGTAATTTATTTGAACAAATAAATATTCAAAGCTGTAAGGTTCCCATTGAATATCTTGTAAATTTATTTTACGTAGTTGGGAAAAATACACAATACGGCTATTTTAAGCATAATTTGACGCGTTAAATTATTAATTGGGATAATTACATTGTCAATGATCACTTAAAAAGGTTGAACTTTCTCAAATTATGGCAATTAAAATCCATGGACAGGAATGAAAAGGTTATTTAATTTCGGCAGCTGTCTCGTAGAGTTAGCTTTAGGAGAAGTATTTTACAGTCCAAAAAATCAGTATATTGAACATTCTTTGACTGAATAAAATGTTTTTTGAGATTCCAATTATATTTATAAGGAAAAACTTGGCATTGCCGTTTCAATTTGAGAAAGAAGAAAAAGTGTTTTTAATTAAGTACACCAACTTAATTACCATAAAAAACAAAGAAAAAATGTTCTTTCGCGGTAGAATGAACTTTTAAATAAGATAATTTAGTTAACAATTGATATTATTCCCATGGTGCGTATTCAAAGTATGTACGAGGAGGGTTTTAAAACTTTCCAGTCTAAGTAGGTATTGTAGTATGGGATAGCTTACTTATAGATAATTATACATATATGAAACACTGATTATTAGTAAACTAAAATTTGGAAGACGGGGATGGGGCCACAGCACCTCCCTTATCAATACAACAATCAGAACATAACATTTAAGTTTCAAACTATAGAACAAAATCTTTAATATTTCCCAAGTAAAGTTTTTAATTGTACTAACAACTTTAGAGTTGACCACTGGAGTGCAATCATTGTTGCTGTTGTTAGATTCATTTGCTTGTAAAGTTTCCTTTAAGTGATATTGTTATCGCCTCACCGAAGAGTGCCTTGTAATCATTTAACGTAGTTGTGAATCCAGATAAAATAACAGATCCGGGCTAGGACCAGATATCATTTTCAAATATCCATTTAGTTAGGTGTAAATTTATTTACAATTTTTAATAATAATAAAATTTCAACATAGAATTTTAAATACATAAAACATAATATATACTATTTTTCTGGGGTAGGTATCTTATTTTATACTGACTGGAATTGTCTGTCCAACTTTTCTGTACAATATCCTGGGAGTCGTACCAAGTTTCGCCTAAGTAACATAGTAAGTAACATAACATTTTGGGAATACTCGCGACTCCATGCTTGTAATCTGTTTAATTCCATAATAACATCACGCTTGTTTGTAGAGTTATGTTTACATCCCAAACGTTTAATAATTCTTAGCAATATACTTTCGGAACACTTTATTGTAGTATAATCTTTATTCAATCTTTGATTTAACAATGTTACCGCAATAAAGCAGTTTTTCTGGTACATTTGCTGTATTTTTTGCAGAATTAAATGTTCGCTATCAGTCCACGGTGTCCACAAGTATAAATAAATGTCTACTTCATACAAAAGTTCATTATTACTTATTACTCATGCAAGCATAAGAATAGTTCAACTAAACAGGGGAATCTTAAACAATGAAGTAAAAACAAAGAATTTAAGTTTCTTGCTTGAGTCACAACCCCTAGGTAACCTGAGCGTCTTCGCAATATGTAAATTTAACTGAACGCGGCCGGTGCTTTAAGCCGAGCTACAAGTAGATTGTAAATCCTTATTCTACAAGTACCTTTTTAAAGTGGATAACGGTATAATTTGAAGTAAATTATATATGAACATCTTTGACATGTGTTTTTTTATCTGACTGGCGCAGGATCTCCTAGTTCTGGCTACAGTATTCCCTTCTTCGAAATCCCACCATTTTGCATATCTTCCACATATATATTATCGCTGATTACTGTGCTTCAAATACTGCCACAGAAAAATGTGCCTTTCATTGTTGTTATGACATCACTTGATGTTTTCCCTTTTAACAGTAACAAGTCCAATCAGTTGGAATAGTAATCTGTGGTAATCGTGTAGCTTTTACGATTATAATCTCAGATATCAGCAGATACTTTTCAAGAGGGTATTTCATCGAATAATACTTCGTTCAAGTTGGTATCTCTAATCATGACAGATATTTACAAATATCGCCAAGACTTTGTTGTTGCTTGGCTAGAATATGGATTCTTTTGTTTTTGTGGCGCCAAAATGCCTTTCATGCCAACAAATCTGATTTTAGTTTGCTAGAAACAATCATTTGGTCTTTGTAGAATATTAAGTCACCGAACACATAAATATCATCTCTGTAATTCCAGTATTGACTGGCCACAGGCAATACATTTTTTTTACTAAGAGACCATCCTACCGACTGCGCCTGGCTGTAGCATGTGATAGCTTACTTATAGATAATATTAAATATTAAACACTGATTGTTTGTAAACTGTGCTTTATTCTTGATCATGATGTCACTGACGTTAGGAGAACTCTGGCGCCACAACAGTAGGGTAAAGAAACAACAGAATAACGAACTGTGTTTTTCAACGTAATCTTCATTAATACTTTTCCTAAAGAAATTTCGACGATTATTAAGGTCGACCTTACGGGGGGCGAATAGAAACTACTGAATTTTAAATTTAAATAAAATTGCAGCGCTTCTGCATTTCATTTATGAAGTTCCTGGGAAAACAAACAGCGAATGAGATCAGAACTCACTAGGGGCAACAGGTAGGTAGTTGACATACAACAGAAAATAAAACACAGACTTACTGATCTGTCAATAAATATTGGGCAGTTGTACTCACCGGGGGCCCTCCAGCCCCCTTTCCCTGAATTGGGATTGGAACAAGATGCAGAAGCTCATCTGCTGGCTAGCTATTGCAGCAGCCACTCGTAATCATAAAGTAATTATTACAATTATGCATACCTTCCGGTGCACCAATCCTCTAGAGGGAACCAGGGAACTGGACTATGTCCTGTCACACACTCTGTTATTCACAAAAGTCGAGGGGGGACATCTCCCTGGGGGAGAGTTAAATCTTAATAGCCAATCCCCTGCGTAAAAGCCAGCCAGTGCCATCCTAGCATTGATTTAACATTCATAATAATAATAATTATTATTATTATTATTATTATTATTATTCGAAGTAGAAGCCTTTACGAGACCACTTCTGCCAGCTGACTACCTCCAGAACGATTGCTAAATGAATAATGATTAAACATGCTACATGCATTATCTACTCATACAGCTATTTATATTCACGGTGCTACTGTTTCCAAGAATTACTTTCATAGATACACCAATCTTATATAATAACCATAAGATTCATGTAAACTAGGTATAGTAAGTAGATAATGCGCAACTATTTGGGTAAACACATGTAACACTTCATGGGATATATGCCATAATGTCGCCAACGCAATAAACACATAAGTGGTAACCCTAATATCGCACCTTACTTCAGCTTAAACGATAATCGCATTGTAATCAGTTAGGAGGTTCGCAAACGCTATTAATCAGTTATGACGCCAAATATGCAAAACTAACGCCTAGCTAATAGCAACACTGTCATCGGTAGGCCCCCCCTGGTCGGCATTTTACACCCCACTATCCCTGTTTACCCTAACATTCCAAGAAACACTTCCACGGTTAGGTGAGCTTCTTCAACCTTCCGCCTAAACCTTGCATTCTTAGCAAATGTGGTTATGAACTAAGAATATATTTGTAAATATTCATTTTCATTTATCGGTTGCACATTTGAAATACTTATTTACTACTGCTTCCATTTGAGAATGACCTAAAAATCTTGTACCTTTTAATTGTCCCTGGTGGGTGGCTAACAATGGAAGAGCAATATTCAAGAATCAGTACAACTACACGTGAGGAGGGTTTGTCATGAGCAGTAACAGTCCAGGAATTAACTTATCGCAACATATCTTCCCGTTTCTATGTCACGCTGACGTAATATTCACTAAGACTGTGATTGGTGTCTGCAAAGAACCAATTAAATCATTTCCTCCAGTATGTTATCTTGCGGATAAGGTTTACATTTCCATTACATCAATTCTTCTTTAGCTTCCGGATGCCGGCTATGAATTCACGTGTCATCAGGGACTAGTGCTGTATAAAAAGTGACTTTGCTGTTTAGGAGCAAGATTGTCCATTGAACATTTTGCTATTTTTTGCTAACTGAAGACAGAAAGGTTTCTCGACACTTGTAGATGGGCCAACTCAGCTGAAGTCGCGAAATATGTAAACACAGAAGCGAGACAAAACACATCGAAATGACGTCGTAGGTCTGGTACACATGGCGATACAAATTTTCTTTGGCTGCGGTGGCTGTAGTTAAAATGCAATGATTAAGCTTACAGGCTACTATTATTTCTCGGACTGTGTCGATATTGCAAGCCCGTCGTTCAAGTTTAGAATAAGCTCCGTCCCCACTCAAACAACCTTACTTGTCGCAATCCGTGGCTAAGGTTTCGGCTATGTTGACCAAGCTGTATTTTGCAGATATACATGATCATCCAGAATCTTCTACCATTTGAGCTACACGAATAGTACGAACCATTTTTTCAAGACAAAATATGTTTTCATCTGTGTTCCCTTCACTTGGTTTTATTCGTACATTCTCTTCCTCGGCCAGCTCTGCTGTTCTCAACTTGATCTGTTTGTAGAATACGTTCCTGCCATACATATTTTGAAATCTTTGAAGAAATATCTGAGAGTCAGAAACTTAATGACTATCCTCTGCTTAAAACGCCGCTCGTTTTCTATTTTTCATATAAAATGACATTTCAAATGTTTGAAAAATTGCCCTACCACCTAGCACGTAGTTAAAAGAGTCGTACTTGAAGAACTTGGAACTGCCCTCTCCCCTCGTAATACGACAGTTGGATTTGTGAAAATACAAATTCTTCTTAAAAAAACTACACAGTTGCGAAATTCGAAACTCCAAAACAAAATGAAAAATAGATGTCATGCATCTTACTCTCCTTTCGTATACCACTTCTCTGTGCTTTACTTTTCTTGGGAAAATTTGGAAATCTGGAAATTCATATACTTTCCCCATGAAACGTGTTTAACGTCAGCACCCCGTGTATATTTTTTGTAATTTATACGCTTAAAAGAAGGAGCATATATTTTCCTCTTGTTGCATATACTATTTGCTCATTCTTGTTTTCTCCTTTGGATTTCAGGAAACTTCTAACGTAGGGTCAATTTTTATGAGTAAATCGTGCCGGATTTTTTAATGAATAGTTCAATACACTTTGAATAAGAATTTCGCAGCCAAAGACCGAAACCGTTAAGAGTTAAATGGCCCCTGTTCTAACACAAACCCGTTGGCGTAACGGAAATATTCAAGGCTAAATAAAAGAATTTCGAACGCTTCACCATACTAAATGACAAAAATTATATGAAGAACAATATTTTAAACGCTTAAATTCACGGGAAGTAATAGTAAAAGGAAAATAAATAAATTTAACAACAATCGTTTCAGTTGCTTTGCCAAGCTTCTCACCTTTGTAGTTTTATGAAATTTATTTCACTCTCGTAACAATTTTTAAGGTACGTAAAATACAATGCAATTGTTATAATTTTATTTATTTGTGCAAACAGTACTTACGCTTTTCATTGTAAAGTTATTGTCTGCAAGTTAACAATAGTTTTCTTGTAATTTCAGTTGGCATTGTACTAGTTTAAAGTTTTTATCAACATCTCAGATTTAATGATAGAATCCTGCACTAAAAGTTGATTTACGCATTAGTACTTCGTTTGTCTCTTGCTTTGTTAGGAATTACCAATTTAAACGGGAGCCAAAACATCATTAGCGTGCGCCACTACAGCCGAAGGCGTAATTGGTAATTACAGACTATTTAACGTTTTACGAGTTTAAGCAAGCTATTTTTGTAGATTTGCATGTAAACAAGTTAGCTTTTCGCAGGTAGTACAGTAGTATTACTATACAGGGTGTAATTGAATGACCTGGTCAAACTTTAGGGGGTATTCAACTCTTCAAATCAATGATAAAATTATGGTCATGCTTAAATATTTTCCGGAAATGATGATTACAAAGTTATGGTCACTTGAAATTCAAATAATAACTAATACAGTGTGACTGCAAACGATTGAGGACAGTTTGAATTTACCGCCACAAATTTTAGTGTATTTCACATGTTGGTTGTGGCTATATCAATATAGGGGCGGGGCTTTTTATAAATACATATTTCATGGTCGCCGTATTTATGATTTCTGCTGGGCATTTTGAACAATTGTTGTAAAATATTGTTAAATTAAAATTGAATATTTTCACTTATTGTTAAGACGAAATTCTAATTTTATTGTGTATTAATTGTTTTAATTAAAAAGATAAAATTATTGATTAAAATCGTTATTAACAATTAATATATACAGTGTGTCTCACTGTAGACTGCACCACCCCAGTATTTTGTTTATATATTATCGATTCAAAAAATTTCTTTTTTCTGATTATACCTCTCACTAAACTGTAATTTAAGGGTATGTTACTTTCCCTTCACGGTGAAATGCTAGCCTACTACGATTTAAAATAAACAGCAAAATTGAAGAAGTCGTATTAGGGATTTTTTTACAACAAAATTTTGTTAATAAAAGTTGTTCAGAATCGTTCAAATAAGGTAAATCCAAAATTTCATTACAATCAAAAAATATTGAAAACATTTTTTTCACCGTGAGTAACATACCCTAAAATTACAGTTTAGTCAGAGGTATAATCAGAAAAAAGAAATTTTTTGAATCGATAATATATAAACAAAATACTGGGGTGGTGCAGTCTACAGTGAAACACACTGTATATCTCAGTTATCCCTATTTCAGACGCCCCTCATGAGAAATAAACAGCTGACAGGTTTACTGTATTTGCTACCAACATGACAATAATTTCTTATGGCGGTAAATTCAAACTAGCCTCAATCATTTACAATCACACTGTACAAATACCTAACGCAATAATTATTTATTATTATTAATTAATTATTATGATTAATTCATACAAATTAGAAAGTATTATTTGTATCAACTATTATTGTATAAAAATACGAGGCTTATTCAGAAACTAAGTGCCGTAAGTATTCCCATCGAATTAGGGACTTAGTCGATTTGGTACATTGTAAGGGTGCTTTAGTGGTTGAGGAACTAGCCAATAATCACTTTACCATGGTTCTGTACTAGGATTGTTAGCTGTGATTCGATTTCTTCATTCAAAAAACAACAACGCTTCCAAAATTTACCGTCAAATATTGGAGCTTTATGGCCCAGCCGAACAAACGTGCACGATGAGGAACGAAGTGGATTTTTTCTGTCAGCGACGCCTTGTGGAAAAACTGAACAAAAAAAACTCGTGAAGATCGGCGTTTGACGAATTGGGAAGTGGTCGCAAACTTTCAGCAAATTTCACATATGGTACTGTATAAAATTGTCACGAATGGGCTAGAACCTATATGCGAGGTGAGGACAAAGATGTTGACCGATGTTCACAAAAGCCTTGCTACATCGATACGAAACTGATGGGGATGAGTACCTGAATCACATTGTGACTGGCCAATAGACTTGGATTTCTTCCACATATGTTGAAACCAAGCAACAACCAATGCACTGGAAGAATACGAGTTCCCCAAAACCAAAATGTTCAAACAAACGTTCGAAAACCTAGAGCCTATGGCTTTATTAATTAATATAAATAATGCAGACGTATACGATGAGACCTTAGAAAAATTGAAAAGGCCGATTCAGAATAAATGACCAGAATTGCTGACCTGTGAAGTAATGCTTTAGCACAATAGCAGCCAAACGCACGTGACGATTCACACTGTGCAACCCATTGAGCAATTCAATTGGGAAATTTTTAACCTTCCTCCATACAGTCTCGACTTAGCCCCGGTGACTTGCACATATTCCTCTACCTTAAGAACTTTTTAAAAACCCGCGACCGTTTTCTATACAACGACGGCCTCAAAACGACAGTACAAAAATTGTTTTCGTCACAGGCAATAATCGAAAGTATGCAAAAACTTGTACCACGATATGATAAGTGTTTAAATTCGAATAGTAACTATGCAGAAAAATCGTGTAGGAGTGTACATATCTAAATATTTTATCAACTTTACATTTTTGTATGACGGCTCGTATGGCTCGTACATGCATCATAGCATCTTATCACTATTGTCTAACACAGAGGTGCGCAAACTAGGGGGCGCCCCACCAAATGGGAGCGTGACACCTGCCGCGAGGCGCGCGACGGTGGCCTTAATGTTAAATCCTGAGAAAAATCTTGCCAGCTATGGAAAGGGACCCAAGTTTGTACCTTGAAGAAGAAAGGGAGTTCAGCATAAAAAGTCTGCGCACCTCTGGACTCAAACACGTTGAAAAACACCAGGGGTATCGTTAATCCATTGAAAACCATGAACGATGCGTTCTCATCCGAGTGCGCGCTGTGATTGGTCTACGCTAGATAACGCTAATGTCTCATTACTTAAGAAGTAATTGACGCTCATAACCTTTACTTTGCACTCGTAATTAGCGGGTTAAGTTCGTGTGCTTTTTGAGCAGTGTTTATCGGTTTTCGGAGCGTTTGTACAGTGCCTGGTGCTTATTTTCCTAAAATGGGGCAAGTTGTTCCAGAAACGTATAATCTTCTAAAAAAGAATTCCCACGGCGCGAACGTTAATTTAGAAACGCAAGAAATATTACGTAAATACACATCCGGTAAATCAACGCACCTGTCAAGCGTTTGTTTACGTTCTAGCTCAATGCTCAACAAATGAAGTTTAAGTATCCTCATAAGAAACAGCACATGGATTGCAAGCGGGGGAGCGCGGAGGCCATGTAATCGGTTACATTCTACTAATCTAATGATTAGGATAATTGATTGGTGATGTTGCTGGATTCAAAAATTCTCCTGCAGTAAAGCTAAAATGGGCGGGAAAATATTTGTTGATGTCTGGAAGATGTTATTGCGTATGGATTAAAGTCAACCCATTGATTGATGTCAGTATTCATTACTGGATTTGTTGAAAAAGGACGCTGATGTGAAAAGTAGGATATTTACATTGTTCTAAAACCCGTTGATAAACCGCAATCTCTGTAGAAAATCTGCTTCCAATAGAGTTTGCACACGCTGAACATTGAATGGGTACAATAATTCTTCACAAAGTATTTTCCAAAATGTTTTACATGAAACACCATCAATAGCAATCCCTCTTGTACTAGTATTATATTCAGCCTGAATTATCTCAAGAACATCTTCTTCTACAGCAATAGGAAAAAATTTCACAAAGGATCCCGTCTCTCCAAGTCGATATTGGATGGCTACAAAAGTACCTTTAGTTGGACATTCCTGTACTGGATGCGTTTCGCGTTAATGTCGTGCAACTTCATTTCAATTTCAATTCGCTTGTCCATTTGTAGAATGAAGATCTATTATTTTTGCATTTGCAGAATTATGCATAATGAAAGATTTACAAAAATAATTGCAAATGTACTTAAACTAATATCACTTATTATTCTATCAACTAATCAAAGTATACTGCTATTACAGAATATTTCCACCCTTATCATTTTTTTAATTTCAAATGACCACAACTTTTTGAGGTATTATTTCCGGCTAATGTTTATAACAATTTTTATTATTAATTTGAAGAACTAAACTTTGGCCACGTCCTTCAGTTACATCCTGTATATCAATATCGTGTGATTAAAATAATTCGAATAAAATTGAAATGAATGAATGAGAAACTACATGGATCTTTTAGATTTATCAGCGCCTTCTTGAAGGAATTTGGTAACAGTATTTTAATTATAACATTAGTTGTGCTGACGAAACCATGCTTTGTTTTCTTGCAATATAATTAAATTGAAATTAAAAAATTGTTAAAAAATTCAAGGTGGAAGCTAATAATCTTATGGTTGCATGAAAGAAATTACATACAAATTTTAAGGACACGTACTAACGCAATAAATTAATCTATAATTTCCGAAAACTACGAGGATATTTATGTGGAATTTATATTCTCATATTTTTATGTACATAAAATCAACTGCTGTGTAAAATATTGTTACGCTATGTGATCGTGTGGGTGGTTATCTCTTCTTGTTGTTATATAATTTCCAGGAAATAAAGTATAAACGATGAATTAAAATTGAATGTACAGTTAGAAAAGCAAATGGCATCAAAATGCTTTGAATTGGCTTTTTACGTTTACACAAAATATTTATTTCTTCCTGTTGGTTAGTTGACGTCTATTACCACCGTAAAAAATATACTCCAAAAATTTACTACAAGTGTCTTTAAACTTTTCTAAGACACAGACCACTTTTAAGGGGGGTATTACCGCACCCCTGTATGTAAGCCGTCGTAAATACAATTTTTCTCGCTAAATATTGCAGAAATCGAAAATCTAAAAAAACGTGTTTGTGAATGTTTTTTGCAGGTACTTGCAAGACTATTTTTAAGAAAATGAATATCGCTAAAAACTTCTTGTGCGTACTTAGAACAATACACGTATAGACTTCGAAAAGCAGTGTAGGACAACAAATTACAGAATAAAAACGGTACATATACTTACAGCAATCGATTTTTGAACTACCTTAATCCTGACAAACCCAACCAATATTATATCTGCTTCTATACCTGTACAGGATGCATCCATATTTTTAAAGCATATCTGAATTGGAGGACAGTACTTATTAGATTTGCACGAGAACACGCACACACGACAATACTTCTTTGTAATTCCAAAAATAATAATTTTCTTGTTTTTTATCGTATATTATAATTTACTTTTTACGAGCTTTTATTTCATGCCCCCCATCTGCTACAACTGATATCATAAGTATATCTTTCGAGTCCTTCCTTCTTCAGCAGCTAATTCAATTTCTTCTTTTCCTGCGTGTTCTTTTAATTCCCATTCTGATTAACATTTTCTCAGTTATTGCAAATGAGGCCCCATCAATAGAATATCACAAATAAAAAGAACCTCCCTTAACTGCGGATTATTTTATTGAAAAGTATATAAAAGCTAATGCAATGATAAGTCTTGGGCACCAAATACAATAAATAATTAATTACATACTTATACATATTAGCCATAACTGCACTAAGCAATGTGTATTGTTAATTTAGCCGAATCGTGGGTTCGTATTTATCTATTTTTCTTTAAATTGTTGTTTTAAAATATTTAGCGAAGGATGTAGGTACCAATTATTCTTGGTACACATAAGAAATTTTTTGTATTACTATTTCAAGTAACACCGCAAAAAATGACAATAACTTAATTTGAAATTCTATCTGCCACACTGACATTTTCTTTTAAAAAATGCTGTATAAGTACCTACCTCTCATAAACATTCATAAATCAATGAGTTTTTAGATTTTCAATATGTAATATTAAGTGAGAAAAATTATAAATGCAAAAACCTGCGTAAGGAGTTGCTGCATTACTCTCTTAAGGTTGTGTGTTTATTTTTAAATAATTCTAGCTGAAGATTGTACAACTTCCTATGAAAATGCAGGAAAATGAAAATAACATATCCATATAATAGAGAGGCCATCCCATTTATTCCGTTACAATTTTATATTCAAAAATAGTGTGTTACACTGTGCACTGAATTTGTATAAGCGCATCTCTCTTTAACTTTCTGTGCTCTATTACCAAATTTTTGGAAGACAGCGGCATTATCCCGTTAAGCAAGGACTATATACAGGGAATTTTTCTTTTTAGTATACATTGTACATGTATTTGTCTATGTATACTTGTAAAATAAACGCGTTTAGAAAGTTTCTTATAGCATTCGTTTAATGCGGAGGAGCTCCGCCCATCTGAAACCACGGGTCATCGATGTTTAAGTTTTCTATTGCCGGAATGATGTCGTTCCTTAATAGCTCTAAAAATTTGGCTGTATTGAGATTACCATCAATAAAATATGGAACGTTAAGCTTATTTTCAACTATTCCTAGCCATACGTTAACTTTCCAATCTATTGACTGTGAGTTAAGTTTTGTAAATGGCGGTTAGTGCGGGACCAATATCTAAGGTGTAAGATTAGCAGGATAATGGATAGTGGATAGATGAGGAATTATAATACACACCGACAATTTTGTGAATTGATTTCTCCATTTATTGTGAAAGTTGCTTCATCACTAAAAACTATCTTATTTGAAATGTATTTATTCATGTTCATTTAGCAAATTAAAGAAAGTTTCATAATAGATTGTTCATTTTTTCTTTGTTTTCATCGAATAGTTGTTAGTGATTGGAAAATTTGTACAATTTATATTTAAATTCTTTTAGTGTTATAAATACCGAGGATTTAGAAACATTAAAATGTGAACCTATTTATCATAGTGATACTATGGGGTTTTTTTCAACGTAACATAAAATATTTAATTTCATTTCTTCGATTAAAACAGAATGGGCAGTGAACGCCTAGTACAAATAACGAGGGATAAAATTCCAACAGGAAGAAGAAGCGTCAGAAGACCGAGGAAAAGGTGGAGAGACAGCTTATAGTGCTCAATAAACTGGTATAGAACAGGCACTAGCCTATTAAGAAGAAGAAGAAGGTTAAAACGTGATTGTTTGTATAGTTCGAATACAAGGAATAGGTCTTTCTGGATATTTTACTGAAGATAAGTCTCTCACAGTTCTTAAGCTGTTGAATTAATTTGATTGTTTTGGCCACAGCATGCTTTCGTTTTTCTTATAAAAATTGAAATTCGTAAAATTTAGTTTTCTCTATAGTTGGTTGCCTACATAATAGACGTAATTGATGCGTTTTTAACGTATACATAGACATGTACACTGTATACTAAAAAGAAATATTCCCTGTATAGTCCTTGCCTTAAGTAAAAAAATTTCGAAGTCCACCAGACATTTACCGTCAGCAAGGAAAAAATTTTAAATGGGACGCATTATATGTTCCAAAAAGCTATATAACAAAGTACTGTTACCTTTTTCAAATTTTGTAGTATTACTTAATATCAACATTTCATTCTCTCAACAGAGGAAACATATTCGAAATTACACGATCCACCAATGATTCATAAATTTCGGTAGGAATTAAAAGCATTTAAGAGAAAAAAATCACGTTTACGTATTAAATTATTGCTATTTAAGAAAATCTATAGTTGGCCATACCGTATTAATAATAGTACGTATTACACATTTTAAAGCAGAACAAAAAACAGAAGAAGTATCAAAGCGTCTAAATGCTTTTTTTCAAACGGTGGGCTTGTAGTTAGATAGCGCCAGGTATATAAATTGCGGGCTGCCGCTATATTTCCACAACATTTAACAAAAATAAGCAAAAAATCTGCTTGTCCCTATTTGCAAACACCTTACTTATCATTTAAGTAAATTGACAGCTGGAGTTTGTACTATCATAAGTAGGTAATGTTAATCAATTTCATTAAATTAAAGAAAGAGTGATTTTGGTTGCAGTGCTATATGTATGTTGGGTTGCGTCCACTTTTAAGGAGTGGAGTTTTACATTCGCTAATGAATTACGTACGTTTCTTATTTTATATACGAGTGCAAATATATAGAGGCGTCGACGTCTATTATTGTGAGGGGGTGGGGGCAACTATCTACTACGACCCCTCTATCACATGATTAAAAAATTAATACAAATTTGAAATGTTAATTTTATTTAACTATAGGCCAAACCGATATACTTCATGATAGCAAAAAAGCCCCCCCCCAAACAAAATTTGTTGTACACACCCCAAAACTAACCAAATGAAAAACATTTACATAAAATAATGAGGCACATTCAAATACTTTATTAATTGTAAAAAACCTACCTTAAAAAATATTTGAACACAATAATGACACAATTTTCCAACAAGATTACATTTTCCATATTTAAACAAGACAAATTACCAAATATTTAACGTAGTGAAATTAGTATAAACAGAGAAACAGTATAACCCTGTTCGAAAATAGTATACCAATGGTATTGCAATAAAATCAGTGTAATTATAAAAATAATATCATCCTGCTTAGCTTAATCCTGACGTATAAATAATATTAATTAAATAATGCTTTTCCTGACATCATTCCTTCCGCACAGAGGTGGGGAAACTGTATCCCCGACAGTAAAATATCCGTTAGGCCCTGAAAAATTGCCACAATAAAGAAAAATTAGAAGAAATTGATTCAAAACCCTTACCTTTAATGCCGGTATACAAACTGTTAAAGGATAAAGGATGATATACCAAGCGGCACAAAAACCAGCTACGAAGAAGGATATAAATATGAGAATCAGCAGCCACAAAACAACATTTACTGGATTCCCCATCTGGAAAAATACCTTCAAGTCAATATACACAATATGTCCATATTATTAATAAATTACTTTATTTTTTCTATATTTGCCTTCCCCAACCATTAAATTAGCAATAATAATACAGAATTGAATAATATTGTAACAAAGTTACGATTTAACGTAAATCGGTTTTAAAAAGTTATTTTTTCCAACACCAGTACTTATTCATACACATCAGCAAATATACTGTTTGAACATCAAAAAATAAAATTCAATATTGAATTGAACAAACCACCAATTTATCTTAGGTTACGAGTCAGTAACAAAAACCCTGATATAGTTCACGTAGATGTTTGCGTCAATTAAAAGAGCTAGGCGATATCTTTCACAATTAATTAATTAGATTAAGAGGTCGCCCAAACGCGAATGGTGGGCTTATCCAACTCCCAAAAAGTTCGCAGATTATTGAATTTTATGATAATCAATAAATAAAAATAAATAATAATTATTTTATGACCCAAACGTGATGACACCATATAGTGACAAAAAAGGTCACGACTGATGAGATCATACCGGTGCGTTGTCTAATTTTTTATTTGAATTAACATCAAATATTAATATAAAAAATTTACATTTTAATTTTTTTAACTACTTCATGATGTGGTATTTTGCTTCAGGACACGTCTTTTAAATTTTAGCATTAATACTTCTTTAATTGGTTATTAACTATATTATTTTTTAAATTAAAAGTTTTTGCTATCGTCGGCTTGTTTCTGCTGCTAAGCCTTATTACCAATGTTTTTTTTTTATTATTCTTATGATTGGCCTTATTCAAATTATAAGAACACTGCACGGAAATCGAAATTTTTAAAATACAATATTTGTAAAGCGCATATGCCCTTGTTTTGAACGTCACTGTATATTTTCTATCTATATCATAGAAAGTTTTAATTAAATATCATTGAATGTTGTCCCAAATTCTTATCAAGCAAATATTACTCATGTTTAAAAAATTCACTCCAATCTGCTTATAAATTGTGTCAAGTCTGGAATTGTATCATGCGATCCGCATACAGTCAGTTCACTTCGTGTAAATCTGATATTAAATGAGTATCAAAACTGATAATTAGACTAATTGACACATAGCAAAACCGTTTTTTAACTAAAATTACAACAGAAAGTTTGAAAATCAAAACATATGGCTAAATGATGTCCCAACTAATTTTCAAAATTTCACTAGTTACGCCCCTGCTTTACATAAAAAAGGTGTAATAAATTGATAACAACACATTGAATTTCCTATTTAATACAGGGGCCATCATATAAGGTTTAGGCAGTTTGAGTCAGCGTTTAAAATATGTAATTAACTTCAAGATTGGCTTTATACATTGAGAAGCAGATACAGTTGGTTACACTTTGCTCATAAAAATGTGTTAAAAATTGAGAATTAAAATTGCTAATTAAGCTAATTTACACACAATTCCTTAAAAATATGTTTTAGTAAGAAAATTCACAACAGAAACTTTGAAAGTAAAATATGTAAGATGAAACAATTATTTTTTTGTATTTCACTGGTTACGGCCCTGCTCTACACAAAAATAACTGTATAATACATTCATAATATCACTTTAACTTTCCTTAACAACAGTTTTTCTCATATTTCAAAAAAATATCATTTACACACATGAATTAGTTACTTTTATTACACATTTTTAATTTTTGTTATTTATTGTAAAATAAACAAGTAATGCCAAAGAAATGAAACTAAGAAAACAACACTTACTTTAAACACAATTTCAAGCAGTTACAAAATTTATGTATAACTACTGAAGTTAATAAGTGGACGCGACTGCCTCCCTGGACTTTCCCATACTGGAAACTGTTCATATCATCTTTATTTCAAATTATATATATAAATAATAATTATATATATCAAATTAAGTATTAAATACAAAATTTTGATAAATAATTTATAACTTGTTGTAATACCGGTTAAAGAAATGAATGTAGCGCGACAGTATGGCAATGGTTCTGAACCAAAGTGCGCGGGGCTGTCCGTACCGCTAGGCCGTCGCGCGGTCTAACTAGTACCGATCGCTATTGCTACCGAGGTAAAATTTTCTAAGTCCCTGGAAATTATATTTTGTAGGGCATAAAAAATCGATTTTTTTTTATTTTCGCGGAAAAAGATTCTCTGACGCAAACAAATAACAACCGTTAGAATAAAAAAAATATTTTTCTAAAAAAGAGGGGGGAGGGGGCATATTCATATGCTCCATTACGTACTGAGCGATTCAGTGAAAACCCTTCATATACTATTCAGAAAATAAAAATCATTTGAATCGATTCATCCGTTTTCGAGTAATTGGGCGTTAAACTCAAAAATTTCAAAAAATCATAGCGCCCTTCAGTTTAAAGCTAGCGAGTTCGGCAAAAAACTAACAGATTTGTCTTATGACCCTCTATCGTTATCCGTGATAAAAGTTTCAAAATTGTAATCACGAAAAAAGTGATACCAAAAAAACATGCGTA
>JABXWE010051063.1:0-14554 GCA_014611495.1 Limonius californicus | reverse complement strand
TACTGAAAGTAGTGGCTTCCTTTGAAGTGCCCAGGTACCAAATTTCATTAAAATTGGTTAACACGTTTCTGAACAGCAAACAAAAATGTGATTTTTTAAGTAAACTTTGAACTCCTCTCACGGGCAAACGGTACATTTTGGTATATGACAAAGTTGGGTCCAATCGACTTCTTTTGACCTCTAGAATACGTGGTAGCTCTATGTCCCAGGAGTTTTGGGACACCCTGTATATAAGTAAGGGATTGGTAACCACTTTACGCTATGCTATCGTTCGTTGTCTTTTAACAGTGTCTTCGTCGCACTGTTGCACACTGGCCGCTTCTCTGTCACGTGCTTCTCCTAAGTGCTACGGTAGCAGCACAGGGGACCTACGGAATAACGTCGAATCTAAAGTTCAACGAAGGTTCTTAGCATTACACCCCACGGTTGTCAACCGCCATGTTATAGTTTTTCAAAAAGAGTGAAATTAAGAAATTTACTCTCTGTGTATTAGTTTAAAAGCCTACACATAGTGCTTAATGATATAGTAGATTTTGAGTTTCTAATATAATTTTTCATGAATTACTGACCTAGAGTGTTAAAATGAGTAAATCACCTTTAATGTATCTTCTGAATCTAGCAGTTGAAAACACAGAGGAATATTTTGTCTTATATGCACTTTTTACTGTATACCCTTTACACCAGTGTTCCCAACCTTTTTTAAGCATCGTCCTCTTATAACAAAAAAAAGTTCCTGAGACCTCCTCTTCAAACTTCCTATAACTCTAAAACTATATGTGTATGAAATGAATAGAATGTTCAAATTTTTTTTTAGTCCTCTACACTATATATTGACCTTTTTTAATGCCTAATTATCTTCAACGGGATTTGTAGAGAGGGCATCGTCCCTCTATACAGCAACTAAAACACACATTGGTAGAAATTTCAATATATTTATAATACCTCTTCAGTCAGTGGTGTATTATGTTATAGGGGAGGAATAGTAAATATGATAGAAGGTGGTAGTATGGACTATTTTGAGCAAAAAGTTCATATAGACATGCGCCCCATTCTCAATGGTTACTGAGATACAGCGGTTTGAATTTTACCCATAAAATGCCTCACCAAAGTGTTAAGGAGAGGCAAACGACGTACTTGATTGCATTTATTGATTATTTAAATAATATAAAACTCACGAATAATTTTCAATCGTTCAAAGTAGTTGTTCAAGAATTCTACCACCGACTTCAAGGCACTTTTCAACTCAACACAATATCAAGAGGTCGTCTTAGCGTTCTTTTATGATGGTAACTATTCATAATGCGAACGACCATGTCGTCTCTTGTGTTTACGATCTTTGTAGACTTAACTTTTCATCCCCTACAGACAATAATCTAAAGGATAAGGTCTGGGTGCCTTGATGGCCATTGAACGTGACCTTATCGGCCGATCCATCTTTCGGGGAATGTTAGATTTAGATGACGTGTTTGTAATCTGACGGCTAGAATGTACAACGGCTCCGTCAAGCTGGCAGAACAGGCCCATCTTTGTAGCCAAAGGAACACCCCCGAACTGTCACAGGTTTCAAACATGCCGAATGCCGAGTGTTTGTTTTCTGTTTCAGACGTGCGTGTGCATCAAATATATACGCGCCAACTTCAAACCGTTGTATCTCCGTAGCTATTAAGAATTGGACACGCGTTTTTTACTCAATATAGTCCATACTACCACTTCCTAAACTATTTACTTTTCCTCCCGAAACACCCTGTATTTAATATACTTCTGGCTAAAGCCACTCTCTACTAAATAGGAACTCAGAAAGGCTAACTATAAGGGCTTAGCTTAAATATATGTTTTAATGCTGCACTAGAAAAGCTATATGACGAGGTACCCAAAAAGGACATGTTGATAATAATGGCAGATTTTAATGCTCATGTCGAACGAGAAAAGTGTTATAGAGAAGTCGCAGATATTCATACGATACGCGAGACAACTAATGAGAACGGAGAGATGATGTGCAATTTTGCCGCAGCAACAAACACCTTCATAATGAGCACAAAATTTAAACACAAAAAGAATCACAAAATCACGTGGATGCAACCTGGAATAATGGATGGTAATCAAATTGACCATGTGCTGGTGAAGAAAGGAAGCAGTAAGGGAATCAATGACGTAAGATCCTACAGAGGGACCAGCGTAGACACGGATCACCACCTTGTTATTGTTAAATGTAAATTAAAGAGGAATAAAATAGTAAAAAAGGAAAAGAAGCACAGAAAATGGAATACAGAGGAATTAGAAAATGAAGAAAGTAGAAAGCTGTACAATAACGAGATAGAAAACAGATTAAGAAGATGGCAAGAGGAAGCTAGTGTAGAAGATGAATGGACCCTAATAAAAGAAACGGTGGTGAAAGCTGCGGAACGTAGGATAGGATACAAAGAAAATAGAAGGAAAAATCATTGGTTTGACGGAGAATGGGAACAGATGTTAGAAAACAAGAAAAAGGCAAGATTACAATGGTTAAAAACGGGCAACCGGAAGATAAGGATATTTATAGAGAAAAAAGGAGAGAAGTAAATAAACTATGTAAGAAGAAGAAAAAAGAATGGATAGAGAATACATTGGCAGAAATTGAAAGAGAATACAGAAGAAATAACACATGTCCACTGTTTAGACACCTAAAGCAAAAAAAGGAATCGAGCAATACATTCATAGTGGAAGAAGAGCAATGGATAAAGTATTTTAGAGAATTATCCGAAGATGAACCGCTAACAGACGAACAACAGGAAGTAGAAATGGAAAGTAGATCAGAAAAGCTGGAGCAAAGTCCAAGCTATGAAGAAATAGCGGAAACTGTCGTTATGGTAGGGCAGAATAATTCAGACCGTTTTGACATAAATAGAGGACTACGACAAGGGGACGCCTTGTCTGCACTACTATTTATAACATCAGTGGATGACATAGTTAAAAACGTGAAAAGTAATGCAATTGTAACAAGGAGTCGAAAGAACCTAGAAGAGGCATTTACAATAATAGAAGAAAAAGCGAAAGAAGAAGGATTATCAATTAATGAAAAGAAAACAAAATACATGCACTGCAGTAGACAAAAGAAAGTAAGGTTTACAGGACTAAGAACCAGGCAGCATAATTTTGAAGAAGTAGAGACATTTAAGTATTTAGGAGTATCAATACATAGAAGAGGCGAAAGAATAAATATTAAAGAGAGAATACAAGCAGGACACAAAGCTTTCTATGCCAACAAAAAGCTAATGAAAGACAAGACACTAAGCAAAAACACAAAAATAAGAATCTATAAGACAATCATCAGACCCATCGTAACATACGCAACGGAAACAGCAAATCTAACACAGAAAGAAGAGGAACAACTTAAAATATTCGAAAGGAGAATTATAAGAATAATAATGGGGCCAAAAAAGATAGAAGATGATGAAATAAGACAATTGATGAACCATGAAATAGAGACCCTGCTAAAAGAAGAAAATATAGTTAGGATCTTCAAAGCACAACGAATACGATGGTACGGTCATGTATATAAGAAGGAGAATAAAGAACCGGTAAGAGTAATAACCGAGTGGAGCCCAACAGAAGGAAGACCGCAAGGAACGCCGAACGCAAGATGGAAAGATCAAACTGAAAAGGATATAAGGATAATAAAGATACAAAACTGGAAAAGTCGGATTAAAGGTACAAAGGAAGGGAAGTAAATTGTAAAACAAGCTAAAACGCACCAGGACCTGTAGGATAGATAGAAACCAAACAGAAGATGTGGTCTTATCCACCACGACAAATGGATCAACAGAGCTAAAAAGCAGCTACAGTTTCCCCGGAAATGTATAGCTTGTAATAATAATAATAATAATGCTGAGTATTTTTGCAGTATATTTTTTCAATTCACACAGCCATAAAGGAATTTTTTCTGACTGAATAAATATTCACTGTACGTAAGTGATAATAAACAGTACTTTTTCAAATAACGAGCATCTAGATTTTGAACAAAGCTGAGCTTTTATGAATTTGAATTTGATAGCATTATGTAAAACGTTTTAGAAATTTTTGAAATTAGTTGTAGACTTCGTCAGCTAGTTGTTTATGCTTTTTCTAGAAGCGTTATTTAACTTTTCCTGCGATTTTCTTTTAGAAATACCCCTGAAGGTTAGGCAGTGTTTCTTAATTTTAAGAATTCGGAGTAATATTTAATAGATACACAGCGTTCACCGCACGAACCCACAAGCTTATTACTTGATTAATGTTGCTACGAAAATATATATTAAACAGGAATAAAATAATTCAAGTCGGAGTTAAAGTTTAGCAGCAATTCCGACTTTACCGGAAATTAATAATTTAATGCTCAAAATGTTATGTCTTACAAGATAAAGTATTTTCTTCTTTATTTTAGTCATAACAAATAGCAACAAAAGCGGGACTCATGCATCTAATAAGCATCCTCAAATTATTGGATTTTAGTTTAAGGATTTTTTTCATAGCTATGTTATGTATGAAGTGATAGCTTTACTTATGTCGCAGTGGGTAACACTGTGTATAGAATTTCCGCGTTAGAAATTACGTAACGTTATAATGCTGAGAATATTTCAAAATAAACGGAATTAGTTACATTTGACTTTCAATACATGCAGTTTTTAGGTCAATCTAAGTATCTCTACGGTGTTCAATGTTTAAACTTATATTGCAAATATGTCTATTTTCCCAACCCTCGAAAATAATATATCAAAGCCCCATTTTTAAATTTCCTTATTGTGTATGTGTTGTGTGCCCATTCTAATATATTTTTGTCTCACAATACTTTTTCCATAAAAATCATTCCAAAAATAAATAATGCATTTGGAAGCGGTTGTCAGTATTGATTTTCAAGTAACTTACAAATACAACTCAGTAACGCAAAATCATTTCAGGTAGTTAAATGATTGGAATAGGTTATAGTATCGAAAGAAGAAAAAGTCTTTGTACTGTATATACTATTATTAATTAACAAGAATGCGACAGCGACTTTTAAAGCGTAGCTACTATTCTACCACACTACATTCTCGCTGCTGCTTACCCAATTAATTCAAACATTCAATCACGTATTTGCACAATTAACAAAAGAACAACTACTTACTTTAGCAAAGTATAACATACTAAACGCTAAATTGAGCGTTTGAAGATACCATTGCAGGATGTAATGGACAAATTTTGTTGCTAGAATCTCTGGGATTTCACGATTCTATAGTATTTGTAGTTACTTTTTCGGGGAATATTTTAAATAGCATTTACCTCGAATTGTGGTATATATAGGAAATTACATATAAAATGTTATATAATTTTTTGTTGAAATTATTTATTCTCGTGTATATATTTAGCTCCGACGCTTCGAAGGGGCATAAGGAGGAAACGAGAAGAAGAAGAAGTATATGTTTAGAGAATGGTGTGTAGCTCAGTCAAATGTATGCGCCGAAAAAGTGGCTTTTCGATTTCCCTAAATAGAGTAGCGCCCTACAAGTAGAGATATTAACATCGTATGAATTTATAAACTATATGTTTAACCGTGTCGAAACTAGAATTCGATGTATTCGATACTTATAGCTTTAAATAGAGTCATAAATTTAGTAGCCAAAACAAAAACATTTTGAACGTGAACTTCCAACCTGTAAGGTAAAATTGCAATTACTGTTTACGGAATGAAAATTAATTGTTACGTGGTAAGATGATTTATGGTTTGTATTTTATTACCTGCAAAAAGCGATATGACTGTAAACTCATATAAAAGTATGACGATTTTTACTACACTGCTTATCTACGTCTGTTTAAGTGTGCTTCTAATCTGAAAAATAATAATTTAAAGTTTATCTTTTAACGCGTTTTTTATGAATTAAAGAAAAGTGAAGCTTACTTATGCAAATTGTACTAGTAATATTTGTGGGTTCGAAAGAGTCAATTCTAGCTTTTGATTACTGTTTGGTGAGTTTTGATTTTGGAAATCTTGTTTTATTTATAAATGACGTACGTGTTCTATAAACTGCCCTATAGTTTAGTTCCTTTCTCGTCATCACATTGAAAGCACAAAAAAACCCAAAGTACAATATAGCCCACAATAAACGTCTATCAATATCACAAATTTTAAATCACAGCCATCTGTCAAAGATTTCTTTTGTGCTGTTACATAAATGTCAGCTTACTCCTTGTCGACATATTGCTGTAGTCGGTTCCATATAATGGCTTTTAGTACAGCAAAGATAGCCTTTACTGAGGGCACTATTTTCGCTCATTAGGAGTTCTACAGGGTGACCTTTAAATACCTTAAAAGCTTCAGGTAGCACTCTTCTGTAAGAAATACAGTCCTCAAAAACACTAACACGAACTTCCTATAGTGCTTAGTTTCCTCACACGAGACACTTAAAGAATATTATACTTGGCAACGTTGACGATGTCTTTGCATTTATGGAGAATTTAATTAGTAGGCCGACATTACATGATTAGATTTTGACAAATGTCGAAAAACAATTTTCTACTTTTCATCACAATACCATGGCCTTGCACTGTTGTCAAATGTAGTATTTACGAAATTTATCATTTTTAACAGTACTTCCAGAAGAGCAACTAGAGCGTCAACTCAATATTAATCTTTACATAATCAAGTGGCAGTCAGTCACTTATCGGCAGATATGTGCAACATTAAAGTTGTCGTTATTGTTTCCATGAAATTCTGTTTTAAAGATATAAACTTTAACACTCTCGTACAAGAAAACTAAGCTCCAAATACCTACTTTTTTTTGAAGATTTGTATTACGCATTCATAAAGGAAAAATTCTACCTGAAGCTTTTACGGCATTTAAAGGACACCCTGTATATGTTTGTAAATTTAGTTGTTTGAAACTTAAGTCTCTCGATGCTGATCCGACATCTAGTTCCCACTTCTTTTAATGCTTTAAAGTACATTCGTAATCGAGTAATAAGTATAATTACGAAGTAAATATAAAATCATCAATGGTTGCAACAGATTTTTATCCGCAAATATTTAAAATTTCCAACACTACAATCGCTAAATGTTTCATAATATCAAGCAAAAAGGTCTTGCAGTTAAAGAAGCATGTCAGAATTTAGATTAACAATATTTTTTGTGTACTTTAATACCATAATATCATATTCAGGTTCTTCTTTGAGTGCTTTGCCTCTTACGACACATAGCGCTTTTCTCTCATATGCCTGTGTTTGCACTTTATTAAAATAGCACAGACATAGAGGACCTACAATTTAACGTGGGCCCCGAACCACGGGACGTGTAAACACATTGCCTTACAAGGGAGAACAGCCGTTAAGAATACGATTTTTCGGTACTAATTATTGAACCCCATACATTCAGCGTAGAAGTCTAACGCGCTGACCTCCAGCCTACGACTGTCTCTGCATTCAGATTACGTTATATATTAATATGGACTGTATTATGTTTAGTTACAAATAACAGCATTTAATATTTCATTGCGAAAACTGTGCCAGAACCCAGTTTCTAAGGAACTAAATTTAATCTATTGCATCAAAGTTATACATTAATTGCCGCAATTGTGGATTAATGCCACAATTGCTACTCTGAGGGATGTTTATGATGGTAATTTTGATAATTTCAGTTTTTTATAGAATATTTACATATTCTACACCAGTCCTTCAAGATATTCTTTAGATGACTTTTGCCATAATGGTTTACGTGATGGATGTTTAATACTTACAAAATATAGCGCACCCCGCTTAATGTGATCACATCGGAACTTTGGTTTTTTGATAACAACAACCGATTGATAATAATAAACGGTGAAACCATCCCATTGCAAAGTAATGTTCTTGTCGTTCTTCGTTTCTTCACAAGTTCTTCCACTTTCTGTCGCATCAATGGGCAATCTACACGAGCATCATGTTCATGGACATTAGCGAACCAAAGTTTCAATGCAGATTCCACTTGGGCGTCTTTCTTAATGCGATTTTTTCAGTGTTGAAATTGTGTCATTTTTCTTCACAGCGTTTTTGATTTAAACACATTTGTTTAAAGTTTTACACAAGACTGTTTAATTGTGCTGCTGCTGCATTCCGTGGCTTATTTTTACGAGCTTATCATCCTGTTCTGAAAAGTTATTATTTTTTCTTTTAAGATAAGGTCGTGTCTGGTTTTTACGTCAACCAATGCTAAGGTCTATCATAGAACTGAGATAGCTGCTGCCAACCAGCCTGCAGGCTATCAACTTACGAGAAAGAGAGATCCGCTACCACTCGAGCTTCAAAATACAAACAAACAAAAATGCATGCAAACAAGGTTATTCCTCGCCGACGAAGAAAATCCGGAAAAAAAATTGATAGCATGAACCGAAGTCATGATTACTATAAATTATGATTTTCCTATGTAGTCGGTTACGTCCGGCCCGTTCTTTGCGAAAATGATAACAATACCCGAATTATAACAATATCCATGGTTCCAACAACCGGCGTTCACGGTATTTTATTTTTAAGTCGAATATTACAGTCGAACGCCTATACAGTGAACCCCCATTTGGCAATTTTTTCTATATAGTGAGTTTCTTGCGAGGATCCTAACCCTCAGATTCAATTATATGTGATGATGTAAAGCCTCTATATTGTGATGTTTTTCTTTCAAACGTTTACGTAATTTTGAGGTATCCAGCTAAAAGTTTGAGCGGATTATAAAAAATAACCCTTTTGGTGTTTTTCCAAGAAGTTTTTATCTTCTTAATCAAGCATACATTTCAGTTTGTAAGCGGATTGTGAAATGTCCGCAAATTTTACAAAAGTTATGCTTTTGTACACCGAATGGACAAAATTCTTATGATGCACTTGGATTGTTGGTTTTCACATATCTTAATATGTATATGTATTTGTTAGTTGCTAGCTTAGTGTGGAACTAAGCGATTTTTTTTAAAAGAAATGCGAAAATGTTTGATTAACTATTGAAGACAAGTTAAAGGTGTTGGAAGACGTCGGTAAGGGTCTCAAACAAAAATTTGGTATACGAGCTGCAAATTATGTATCGGTAATCGTAAAAAACAGCGAAAAGGTATTAAAACATCAGGAGGAACTTAATTCGGACTGAAAACAAACTAGGTTGTGCGTTATTTAGTTTGATAATAGCTAAAAACATCTCCTGAAATGTTGCCGACTATCAAGTTAATTTGGTATCCTATATAGTGATTTTGTGCGTCCTTTCAAACATATGGGAATTGGACTGTATTTTAGTTTACTAGTCAAGGTATGTTCATGATAATCAACACAATATTTGACGACCAACGCTTTCAACTTTTGCAACATACGACCCATTTTTAAGACAACAGTGTGTCACATAGATGCGGGAAGGAAATTTTGTATTAAAGCACCACACCAACATTTTTCCTTAATTGGTGCTATTAATTATGTATTTTGAATATTTCATTTTGTACATAGAAAGGTTTCAAAATTTGGCAACCCATAACCCGTCGCAAGTTTTAAAAGAGAAAAGATTTATTATTATACCGCATAACCGACGATTATATTTTTCGAAATCTGTATGTAATTTTAGAACATTTAAGTTTGTTTCGTAGCAAAATATTGCCAACCATTGCCTGAAGCAGCCGCCTTGAGAGTTTTGCAGGATAAACCCATACATACATACCCGATGATTCTATTTTCCCAAATCTGTGCTATTGGCATTTTGAATATTTCGTTTGATTTAGTAGGCAAACAATTTTCGAGATTTCCTTACCCACCGTGAGTCGATCTAATATTTGAAGACCATTGCCTTGCAAGAGGTCTTCAAACTTTTATTTTTTCAAAATATATACGCTTTAATAGAGTTGGTGACATGGATTAGAAAGTCGGAGCTTTGTATTGGAATATGCTGCATGTACAATATCATCCGTTTCGTTTTTTTTAAGAATATTGCAGTTGCCTTTGGCAACTCCATGATTCCCATCCCACCCAGCTTACCCCGGCTCAGCACATTTCATGCTATTCACAGGTCTAACATGCCCAACCCTTGAAAAATCCCATGCCCAACCCTTGAAAAATCCCATGCCCCAGACAACACCAACACTCTCGGAAAGTGCAGTGCTCAGGATTCGAAACTGAGCGACGGCAGAATAACTCCGAAGCCAAGCGCTGCGGCCACTACTCTACCGCGCTCCCCAATGTTTTTTATATCTTAATATAAATTATAACTTTTACTATAACGATATAATAGTTAAAGTATTGTTCAGTTTTGCAATTATTTTTACTCCAAAATGCAAAGTATTTACTTCCGAATGCATAACTTTCATCCGTAGGAAGATTGTCCACTCGCTTGCTTGCGACCATTTGCTCGCTACAGTTTGTTCGCCTTTCATTTGCTCGCGGGTGTATGAGCAATCGTTGGCGAGCAAACGGCGGCGAGCAAATGATGTAGAACACCGAAGGGGTGTTACGATATTCAAATAAATTTGTTGAAGCGTTTCGTACATGGTACAAGTCAATGGTAGAATGTTTTGCTAAACCTTGATGGATTATATAAAAGTTGTTTCTATAATGAGATTCAAATCTAAGAAATTACATTATTCTATAAATAGATAATGGTGTTTAGAACCACATTTGGTTTGATTTAAAAGAGTACACATTACATGGTATAATTTTTTTTTCTCTAAAACGTTTTGCCAATGAATAATAAAGAGATATTTATAAACTGTTCTAACTAAAGTACAAACTGATTTTGTTCGGTTTTGAACTCCGTGAGTGGGTCAAAGTACGAGAAACAGGCGGAACCGAAAAACTAACGGGTTGACAAATACGCGGGGTCTTCTAACCTAACTTTTGAATTGTTTAGAATTCGCTAATTTCTGCAGAAGTTTAAAGTATTCTTAGGACATATTTCTATTGTTGAGAAAATCATATGGGATGCTTAAAAAACAGCAAGGTGCATTCTTTTAAATCTAACCAGATGTGTTTTAAACGTAATTCTCTGTGTAGATTTAATATTATTATTTTATGGATATGAAGCAATAACTACTTTACTGTAACTTGATTCATTAAAGATCTTGAAAAAACTTTTACAGAATCCATCAAGTAAAACGATGACTTTTACCAGGTGCCAAAACTTTACTTATAGGATACTCGTAAGCTGCGCATGTTACGTTATGCATATAGGAGTAAATATATTATGCATCTGAGACGGTTGTGGGTTAGAGATTAGCGCGTTAGCCTTCTATGCTGATGGTCTGTGGTTCAATTCTCCGAACCAGAACATCACATTTATAACAGCCAATCTTTTCACAAGACAAGAGCAAACCAGGGAGATATTCTGCTTAATAAATTTTCTCTGAAGTAGAAGTGTTTACATTTCCCGTGATTCGGAGCACTGTAAGTCCTCTATATCTATGACACTTAAAACGAGCAATACAGTTTTAGAAGTGAAGCGAGCTACGCCACGTAAGAGATCAGATACTTGAAGAAGAAGTATGGCTAAAGTAAAGACAGGATATTTTCCACAGTCACCCTTTATAGAAAATGTGCTAGAACTACTTTGCTATGTGTGAAAATCGTTGTTATAGGCAAAATCATTTAGATTCTAACCAGAGCTATTAATGTTTTGAAGAGTAAACGCCTGGTATACGCTATTTTATTATTTAAGTTTTTCTGTTATTATTAAATAGACGAAATGATTCTAAACCGGCGAGATCGTTAAGGGTAAATATAATAACATTTATTGGCAGTAAGATGACATTGGTAATTACCGCTGCAATTCTGCTTTTATTAATTAACTTCACTCAACAGTTTCGCTTATATTATTTCAAGAAAATCAAGTTTTATTAGGTGCGGTGTTCTATGAAAGAATTTGCGATTTCCTTGCGGAAATCTCTGCTGTTTCTTGCTCGAATAGTCTAGTAATTAATTTAATTAGGAAAAGTACCGACTACCAATATTAACGTAACACGCTAATAACTTCTAATCGATCGTTGGTTTTGCATTTTTACTGACACTGTTTTTTAGTCGTTGCTATGCGCTAAAGATGGAACTGGTGTATCCGTTTTTGTTTATAAGATTTTCTATTTTAAATCAATAATCGATCCATTATTGGTTAAATAAGTTTAGAATAATGTTAGTATATACATTTGTGTAGTTTTTGTAAGTTGGTGGGTTTATTTCTGTAGTGTTCGTGCAGCGTTTGTAGCACGTTTTTCTCCTGTAGAAATATTATGTAAGCGGCGTGCGTCTCTTTTATTTTCGTGACAGGGAAGCTGTGCCAAAAAACAGATAATTGGTTAAAAGCACCTCAGAGGCGCCGCGGTGACAGATATCGCGTCCCGACGGCCGCATCCTGAGGTCAGGCGTCCCACTCAGTTCTGCACGAACAGGTGGTGCCCTCGACATGGTACAGCTGTTCAGCTGTCAGCACGATAAACTGCAAAATCCCGCAACTTGAATCTGTTGATTCGAACCGTAATCGCTGTAAAGCTCTTTGCTCTGGCGGTGTCAAAAATCGGGATGCGACAAAAAATTAATTAAAACCCGCGTTGTATGTAACTTTGTAGGAAATGAAAATCATTTAGCAGCGTCGTTATAAAAGTTATAAAATGAAATTTCCGGGCCACAAAGCATGTCTGGGGGAGATGATATATAGGAACGCATTTTTTGCGTACTATTTATAATGGAAAGAATCAATGTTTGCAGACGACGTTGCCGCGTTTCCGCTAGTCGTGGAATGCGAGTGTTATTGGCAACCGCGGTCTGCAAGGATCGATTCGTCCTTTCGGCTGCTCGCTGCAAGCAATGGTTCCTCCTCGGAGATGTTCGTACGGACTTCGGGGGGACCTGGGGGTGCTTTGCCCCCGTCTTCCGGAGGGAACTGGGCTGGGTCCACGTTGCCAGCCCGTCCGTTTACGGGACAATTAAACAAAATGAAAATTTGTGATTGCAATCGTAAATGGAGAATCACAACCCACAACCTAATTCTCGACGGATACTTTCGTGGCTTTTTTACCAAGCCGGAGTCGTTTCAGAGGGAAAATCGAGTTTTCAGTGGCTTACAGGAGATATATCAAAATTTTCTTAACAAGCTCCGTGTTCCTTAAGATCCGCTCTCCACCCCAACTTCGATAACGACCCAGAGGTTGTAATTTCTTGACTGTAGTGTAAATAAGAATTCCGGGAAGTTTCGAGGCAGAATTTTTCCGTTAATGTAATTTTCATGAAACTTCTGCATTCGTCTGTTTACTAAGATAATGAATTCGATTTTGTGTACCCCGGCCATGAGAAAGAATGTATGTAGACTGCGCGGAATGTAAAAGACAGTCGATAACCGAGGAAGTGAATTTTAATAGAATGCATCAACTATGCTCGGAGTAATGCAGGGTTTAGAGCAAATGTAACGCAGGCGAAAGAGAAACTTAAAGAGAATTTAATTTCGCGAATGTAATCACATAATTCTTGAAGCCGAGTTGCTTTAGGAGTATTCGTAATAGTTTTAATAACTGAAAATTAATTTGCATAATGTTATAAAAGTTACATGTACTCTGGTGGATGTTGGAAAATGCTCTTTATCTGCAAACGATAATAATGCAAATATTCTATTATGTTAAACGTAAGACAAACTCTATTATTTAAAGCTGACTTTAAATGGTATGGTAATTTTTGGCTATGTAAGTTACCTGTGTTTTTAGAAATATGGGATGAACAACGTACCTCGCAAATAGAAGTCGGAACCTCCTCTGTACATATGTTTACGTAAATTGCAGCGTAGAAAAAATACTACTCGTAGAACTGAATATGGATAGTACGAGGAATATTTTTTAAATAAGGTCCGGTTTTTAATAAGAAAAAAAATACTGTAAATATCATTAAAATATATTTTTTTCCATATTCTACATACTTTTATCTACTTTTCTACATAATTTCCATTTTTATTCAAACATTTGTCACCCCGCTCAACAAGTTTTTGAATTCCGATGTCAAAGAAATGTGCCGCCTGTGAAGAAACCCAATCCATGACTGCAGTTTCCACTTCTTCATCGTCGTTGAACCGTTGACCACCAAGGAACTCCTTTAAGTACTGAAACAAGTGAAAATCACTGGGTGCAAGGTCTGGACTGTAAGGTGGATGTTCCAGTTGTTCGCATCCAAAAGACCTGATTAAGCCTTGTGTTTGTGCAGAAACGTGTGGCCTCGCATTGTCATGGAGCAACATCAAACCGAAAGACAGTAGGCCACGTCGCTTGTTTTGTATGGCACGCCGAAGTTTTCTCAAGGTCGCACAATACGCGTCAGAATTGATTGTTGTGCCTCTCGGCATAAAATCCACTAAAAAAATCCATTTCCTGTCCCAAAAAAGACGGTTGCCATGATCTTTCGTGCTGAAATTGTTTGGCTTTCACTCTGGTTGGCGACGATGTGTGTCGCCATTCCATTGACTGTTGTCATGTGAGACACCCAAGTCTCATCTCCTGTCACGATGTGGTCCAACAATTCATCTCCTTCCTGATTGTATCGAGTCAAAAACGATAAAGCACAGCACAATCTTCTTGTTTTGTGATTGTGAGAAAGCAGTCCTGGAACC
>JABXWE010051062.1:0-10087 GCA_014611495.1 Limonius californicus | reverse complement strand
TTTTAACAAAGATTAGGGGAAAATACACGGATAATTTTGGCTGGCATCCTTGATAAAAGCAGCAAAAATGTTAAATGTGTGAATATGGATGTGAAACCTGTCGGAGCAGGATTGATCACTTACTCCCGTGGGCCCCGTGTTTTGTTAACTAAATAACTTCTATGTTGAACCGAAATATAAAAGAAACGAACATAAAATGCTCAGCTTCAGCTGCATTCTAGCTTTTTCAATACCTACTTTTTGTGTTTCTAAAATGTCAACATCTAAATCGATAGGCCTAATCTGTAGAAAGTTTGCACGAAACACAGTCAAACTTTCAGTTCAAGGTTCTACTAATTTCCGAGTTTATTGTGTACATGAATATATTGTCTTAAAACGTTCAGTTATATCAGGAAAAAATAAAAAAGATGAATAAAGAAAAAAATTCAATTTCGTGAATTTTATCGAAATATAGACATATTCTAGACATTTATATTTCACTTGGAATTTAATATTTTCTGTAATTAATTTAAGAGAAATCCAAGTAGTAGGTACGTATGAAAATCAAATACATATTATACATATATATATAGTGGGTGTACCCGAATTGCTATAGATGTTAATTACATTTTTTCATGCAATATTAGCATAACAAATAATATCCCATTATAGGGATAGCTAGTAAGAGAAGATTAGAAGTGATCGAACAGTGAAGCTGTTGAAGAATTAACAAAAATTGTTGGACGGAGAGAAAACCTAATGAAGTTCTAAGAACAGTATCGGATGAAACGCGAGTATGGAGAAGAATTCAAAGGCTTAAACACAATTTGTTTGCAAACATTTATAATTGTTTAATGATTAGTATAATTATTGTCAAAAAATTTTATAAAACCTTAACTGGTCTTCAAGTTCGTTATGGCATCGATAATGTAAAATCTAAGTAATAAACAAGCAATGATAATATTACGTAGTATTGTAAGGATTGTGTATATAATTAAAGATATTTGAGATTGTAGTTGGATTATACAATAATTGTTTCTCAACATCTTTGTTGCAACTGAAAAATCATAGAAAACGTCAATTTTGTTTAATTGTTTTTGCATATTTTATAATAATTAATGGAATTCTTAATTCTCCTTGCAGTGTTGTAGGGATCTTCCATGTAATGGTAAAATATTTAGTTAATTAATTATTTAAGGAAGATATTTTTGGTTTTAGCATAATTATCAGTGTATTGATCTTTGCAAACTCTAATCTAAAAAAGATCACCTTTGGTTTTGAGACAAGTATAATATTGCAAAAATGATTGGCAGCGTGTGAAAATAGTTTTAAAAATATGGAGAATAAAGAGGTGAAATGGCTGTTTAAAATTTGAATTCGTTGGTTAGTCTTTTATGAATTTTCTTCATAACTTACTATACATGAAAAACTATACATTTTACAATGGAAATTAATGGTACAGTTAGTCCCCGATTTACGCCGACGTAAATGAGCTACTTTGCAGAATGGAGTTAATGGTAAATCACAAGATTAGGTTCCAGTAACCAAAATTTTATATAACAATTGCAACCATGGATTATTTAACGGCCAGACATAGATTGTCATAAGATTGTCAAATTAATAAATAGAACAACTGAGTTTTGTTCATTGGCCTTCCTATGTCTGAAGTCCACAAATTGATTCAAGAGCACCTTCGAATAGTTTTTGACATAGGCTTAATACACTTTTAGTTGGCGCCAGTTCCGCGGGGTCTTTTTTGACATTCTAGAAATAATGCAAAACTGAAAATTAAAATTTGTTATCAAACCTTATTCGCTCTCATATTTGTTGTAACTTCTTAGTTTTTCAATTCATAAAATGTATCTAGTCAGGCAGCTGCTTTAGTTTGTTCGTGCGTGATACACCTTTGGGAAATACAGTAAGATAATATTGATGCATTTTATTATTATTATATTTTACTATATATGTAAGATTTGCCAGTTAATTCTTTCTCGGAAATGATAAAGTGTTAGGCAACGGTTGTTGCCTGGTGTGAGTATTAGTTGAATGTGCGCTCAACAGATTAATATTTGCTAAAATATACGTAACTTCGCTCTATAACAGCTGGGAAGAATGATAAAAGTTTGTAGGAAAGGCCGTGCAGGGGAATGTATCGAAAAAGGCCGTGTGGCGGAGTCTTGAGGGGGTCAGCGGCGGCAGTCTACGTGGGGCAGTGATGTGCGCTAGACATAAGCTTGCATATCTTTAGCGTAATCACTAATTAATAACGTTTGCGAACCTACTAACTGATTGCGATGCGAATATTCTCTAAACCCAGGCAAGGTGCGAATTTAGTGTTACCACGTATGTGATTATATAAACATGGGCTACAATGGCAATGTCAGCGGATATAAGCAGTGGCGTCCCTGGCTAGGTTATAGTTCATATCCCATGATGTGTTATATGTGTTTGCCCGAATGGTTACGTATTATCTACTTGGTATTATATATGGCTTGTATCCGTGAAGTGTTATATGTGTTTACCTAAATGGTTACGTATTATCTACTGAGTATTATACAGTGCTTCCCGAAAGTAACGGATAAATTCTATAAAATCGTTGAGAAAAATATTTCAAAAAATTGCTTGGACACGGCGATTTTTATATTTAAATTATCATTTAGAGACGTAATTTTCAATCCCCCACCCCTCACCCCCTAAGCGCTAGCAACTTCAACTTTAAAAATTCAAATGGCGAAGTACCCCTTATGATACCTCATCTCATAGCTTTCTTTATGTTGAATATATTAAAAAAAGATTTTCAAAATAGGTTGATAAACAACGGAGACATTTACCAAAATGTATTCAAATGAAAGTGCCAATATTTTATAAAATTTTTTCATTCAAATTTGAAGATACAACATAAACACTAAAAACATTAAAACGTAGTGAGAACGATAAACTTTAATTGTTATTTATCAACCGATTTTGAAAAACTTTTTTTATTATATTCAACATAAAGAAAGCTACCATATGAGGTATCAGTATATATGCTATTTGAATTTTTAAAGTTGAATTTGCTAGCGCTTAGGGGTTGAGGGGTGGGGGATTGAAAATTACATCACTAAATGATAATTTAAAAATAAAAATCGACGTGTCCAAGCAATTTTTTGAAATATTTTTCTCAACTGTTTTATAGAATTTATCCGTTACTTTCGGGAAGTACTGTATGTGGTTTACAAGCATTGGGTTCTATTATAGTTGTTATATAAGATTGGGGTGTCTATCTATACGGGAGGTAGTCAGTCGGCAGAGGTTATATCGTAAATGTGCCTACGTCGAACTATTATTAATATTATTATTATTATGAATGCAACATTAATGTCAGGATGGCGTCGGATGATTTTTACGCGGAAGTGTGGGTACTAATGATACTCTCCCCTTCGCATGTTGGGCTGAGGGGGCACATCCCCGCGCCTCCTGTAAATAACGGAGAGACTGGCTGGATTTAGTATTAGCCTGGATCCCTCTGGAAGCTGGTGCACCAGAAGATATGCATAATGGTCGTAATTACTCTACAATTATGAATGACTGCGGTCACAGCAGCTAGTCGGCAGATGAGCATCCGTATCCTGTTCGAGTCCAATCCAGGGGCTGGTTGCTGGAGGACCCCCGGTGAGTACAACTGCCCAATATTTATTTACAGATCAGTAGGTCTGTGTTTTATTATCTGTTGCATGTCACCTGCTTGTCGCCGCCAGTGAGTTCTGATCGCCCCCCGTGAGGTCGACCCTAACAAAAGTCTAAAGAAGACTATATTGCTATGATAACATACTGCCATTCTTTTGCAAGTAAAAAAAAGAAATTGAAAAAAAAATAAGCTTGCTTCTCCCTATGCTGTATAAATAATGTGGTTACTCTATATACAGGGTGTCCCACAACCTGAGGTCAGAAATCGTAACCCGCCAGATTTTCGCAGTAGCGCCAACTAAAGGACTGCCAACGTAGCTTAGTTAAAAAAATAAAATTACTAGGCAACAGACGAGCAATATGGTGGATTCTGGTCCACTGGTCTAGCATTGCATGCACAGTCTACGTAGTATATAGGTCAGTGGTTTCTTCTTAAGAGAGATCACTGTTATAAGAAAATTAAATGAAAACCTTGTCAGCCCCACGAAATATATTTCATAAACAAATTAAAATATGAAATATATTTCGTGGGGCTGATAAGGTTGTTTCATTTAATTTTCTTAAATTTTTTCCCCATTATGAATATGAAGATCAACCTGATGATATCACTGTTGTTCCAAATTAGTTCTGCTGTCTCAAAAATGTGTCTCCTAAGATTTTCAACAGTACCTGATGGTATTTGTTATACCACACCATTTTTCATATGGGCCCACAAATAATAATCTGAACAACAGGGGTGCTGTTCTCTTCTGCCAATTAAACCGTTAATTCAAAAATTGTCATACACGTAAAGCAAAGTGCGTAGGGGCACCAGCGTGCTAGTACCACATACCATGTCTGATCACCAGAGGGACGTCATCTAACAATCCTCTCAAATGATCTTCTAGAAAATTTAAATAATTGTCGGCGGTATAATGGTTATCAAAAACGAATGGACCAATGAGCATGTTATCAATAATTCCACCCCAGATATTCACTGAAAACCTATGTTGATAATTTGACACTGTGATTTCTTGTGGATTCTCCAAATCCCAAAAGTGGCTGTTCTTTCTGTTCATTAATCCATTCCTGGTAATTGTTGCCTCATCCGGGAATAACATTCTATTATGTAGGTTTCGCACTTTGCGTTACGTGTACGACAATTTTTGAATTAACGGTTTGAAGGACGTGTAATTGGTAGATGAGAACAGTATCCCTGGCACCCAAGATCTCCGGACTTGAACTTGTTTAGATTATTATTTGTGGGGCCATATGAAAGCTATGGTATATCAAACACCATCAGAGACTGTTGAAGATCTTAGAAGACGCATTTTTGAGGCAGCAGAACTAATTCGGAATAACAATGATATGTTACGTAGGTCAACCAAATCTCTCTTAAGAAGAGCCAGAATGTGTCTCGAGAGCAACGGTGGCCATTTTGAACAACCTCTGTAGTGAATTTAAACTAAAATAAAAATAAATATGGGCTTTTCTGAAATTGTAATTATTTAATAAATAATAATTTAACACTCTATATTTTGAAAACAGTTTACTTTAGGGCATAACTTTATTAGAATTTAAAACTATATTTGGTCTAAAGATTATGTACACGAAGTCGTGACCTCACGTCGTGGGACACCCTGTATATACCTACATGAACGGCAAAAAAAAACTTATTATGGTCGCTTTTGGTACAAAATAGACCTGTGCTTGTAATAGTGATTTCATTAACTAATATAAGACACTGGTTTTGTATAGGTGACTACAAAAAAAAATATGTCGGAATAGATGTTGAAATTCCAAATGACTAAATAATGAATATACATGAAAATGTATAAAACAACTGCAGGTTTTCAGAACAAATAATTTATAAGAGAAAAAATTATACCTATCACAAATATGAAAATACAGCGCCCCCAGCACGAATGTAGAAGACCAGAGAAATATAAACAAAAAAGAGATACACATTATCTAATACGCCAATATGGCTATAATACGCAGAATACAATAAAGGGACGTATGAAAAGGTTAGAAGAAATGAAGAAAGTAGCTAAATTTGGAATTTTCCTGGTGAATGAGCCGAAGAGACATATAAGAATCACAAAAGATAACACCTGCAGACAGCCAGCTTCAATTTCCAACAGATAAATACTTACTGCTACCAGGGTACACAAATTGGTGATACAGGAAAAAGTAACAAGCAAACGAAACATATAAATCAAACAGGATATATAGAATATTTTGTACAACATCTATAAACTGACATAGGTGAATTAAATATATGGCTGAAAAATCGGACTATTTCACGAAACCACACCAAAATTTTCACTCAAAGATTTCACACTGCTACCACGAAATGTTGTAATAAATATAATCAATTCATCCCATGGCCCAAAGTATAAAATATTTAGTAGTGTACTTCGATAAAGAATTAACAAGGAAATTACCTAAAATATGTAAAAATTTGAAAGAGTGTTATTTAAAACTCAACCAAGTATATCCAACAATTAACAAAAACTATCCGTTAAAAGTTGAATGCACACTTCTTATGCTTGTACGGTATGGGTAACAGCATCCAACTCTACATTTAAATGAAGTTTTACAAAGTAGGTTTTTTTTATATTTTTGGTGTAATAGTTTTTCATAAAATATAATTATAAAATACGGTATTAGTAGATCAGCCATCTTGCTTGTGAATTATCGGTTTTAAAGAAATATTATTTTCTTACTATTGGATGATTGATTACAATTTAAGTTACTGGTGGGTTATTTTGTATTATTTCCTAATGCAATAACAGGTAGGAAACTTTACCAACCTGTATATTTTTTGTGGTAATAATTTGTGATTTATTTCTATATTAGTAATATTATAAAACATTTAGAGGATTTCATGGAAGGTAATAAGTAGAAACGTAATCTAAATAAATGTAAAATATAATTTACGTACAGGGTCGCTGTTAAACATGGAACCAAAGATTCCATTCTAAAATCGCTTTAGGTATACATTTGAAAATTGTAAGATTAGAATCTGAAATTATTTCCCATATTTTAGAGTAAACATAAATTTTTATACACGCATTTTATGAGAGCGGTCGCCATTTTGACTTTTTTAAATAGTAGTGTGGGCTATGTGATACATAGTTAGAAAACTTATGTTTTTCTTTTCCTAACCATTTTAAACATTTTACATCAGGAAATAATGCAGAAAAATCAGGAAAAAGTTTTCCGTATGCTAAGCCGGCTAATTGATTGTACTTTAAATCCACGAACCATATCATTGACAGAACGTCAGAAATAAATAAAAAACACTCATTACGGGATTAGTACTTTAGGTGACAGTAAAATCATATACTATGGTTAGTTTTCTTACAGTTGTTGTAATAAGTGGCGAAGAAACCTTGATTTTCTGAAATATGGGCTGTCAATTATTTAATGGCGCACATCCAGGTCGAAATCCGATTAGCAAACGAACAGTAAATAAAACTTTTAAAAGATAGTAGTAGCTAGCGTAAAAGATCCTCATATACCTCGCAAACCAAGATCTACCGCAGGTGTAGATAATTCCCTAGGTGTAGTACTGCATGTTTTATTTATATGGCTTTGTAAACAGACACAACTGTAGGTACTGGTCTGATGCTAACCCACATTCAATGGAAGAAGTTTATGCCCAGCAACCTTAGAAAATCAACGTATGGAGAGGTATCCTCGGTCAGGATATTGTTGAACCCATTTTTCTTGAAGGGAACCTTATTTCCGTGAAGTATCTTCAACTACTTCAAGAAAATGCTATTCCTCGAATTATTGAACTTTTTCCAAATCCCGTAAACCCAAATGCAGTCGACGAAAACATCTGGTTTCAACAGGATGGTGCGCCTCTCCGCTATCGACTTGCGGTACGTAATTACTTAAACGAAATTTTTCCTCGACAGTGGATTGGGAGAAGAGGAACTGTGAAACGGCCCGCTCGATCTCCAGATCGAATTCATTAATGCCAAGAAGTAAACGGGGACAGTTTGAACAACTTGTTTCTTAAGCAGTTATTTCAGTTCATGGTGTGGACAGTTAAATCTTGTTATTATTGCTATTGAATTTAAAAAAAAGCTCTTAGTATTATTTTATTTTACTGATTGTTTTTTGTTTATTTCTGACGTTTTTTCAATGTTGAGTTTCCTAGATTTAAAGTACAACAAATTAGTCGGCTAATACGAAAAACCTTATTATAATTTTTCTGCATTATTTTTTCATGTCGGCCCATACATGTTTGAGATGGTTAGAAAGAGAAAAAAGTAAGCTTTCTAGTGATAGGCATCACATAGACCATGTTGCTATTTAAAGCATTCAAGATGGCGGTCGCGCTTAAACAAATTATTTTTTTTACTCCAAAATATGCGAAATAATTTCATATTATATTCTTACAACTTTTGAATCTATATCTCAAACCATTTTAGCAAGAGAGCGTTGGTTCCATCTATATCAGCGAGCCTGTATATTAAACATCAGTTGTTTGCCTGTTTATAATTAAACATTTGGCAGATATCTGCCCCTTTTTATGGTACGAAAACTCGAATAAATCTTTTACAGTATTTTTGGTAAATATTCCCTAGGGCGAATGGTCTGATTTATTTTCGCAGTGTTTTCCAGTTATGTCTCGATTAGGATTTATTTACATATTTACATAAACAGGTTGTTACTTTAAATAAAACTTAATGAGATTCTAAAACGACGGGGTACTCCAAAATTAAATGTAAGTAACTTAAATGTTACATCGAAACCATTATGTTCGTTAACCTGTTCGTATTGGGTCTTAGGGCCATCTGTCTGAACACTAGAAATTGAACTACCGCCAATGTAAAAAAACAGTGAGTGTAGTATACTACAAAATAAATTTGCTCTGAATCTTAGAATTGTTTTGATATTAAGTAAATTAGATAAATCTTGCCATTGAGATTGTGTATAGTATAATTCATAAATGGTGGTAGTTTAGTCACGGAACAAGGCAAATACGAAAAACTTTTATTAAATTAGGACAATAAAAGACGCTAATTTTAACTTATTTTGAAACACTTTAGTAACCCCTCACCCCCTAATTGAATCATTCATGTTCATATTTAGTTTATTGTTTTCGAGTAGCAACCACAACTTTCACATATATTTATGTAGTTATTGCATAACAAAATAATTAGCATTCCTAAAAGTAATATGTTTTCCATTCAGGATTAGACTTTTTACCATTGGAATGAATATGCTGTTTTTATAAAGAAACTTTTATTGGGGGAAGGTAGCGCTCGCCGATGAAATTATTGTTTTAAAGTGTTGATATTTCCCGGTTTGCATATGGACTTTAATAAGGTTTGTACTGAATATATGAATACACAATTAACTAAATGAACATATTTTTACACTGAAACACCGTGTGATGTAAATAAGGATTTACAAGAAATAAAGTAGCGAAAAATTATAAAAATTAGTTAGGGTAGTACAAACACTGTTATTTATTATCTCAATGAAAATGAAGTTTGTTATTACACAAACATGAAATAAATTTACTTTAAAATATTCATGCGTAGATATTTATAAAAAATGTTTAAAGTAAATTATGTAATGCTTTTGTAGTAGTTGGAAGCATAATTAAAATAGATTAACATGAAGTGATATATAATACAAAAATATTAAGGTTCGTTTTAAAGTCCTAATATGATCCGATTGTACGTATAAAAAAAATACTTTGAAATGAGGGTATATGCAACATTGTAAGGAGAAATAGAAGTTTATTTGACAGTGTTTAGCAGGACAAATATATTGGCCAGCAATATTATGGAATCTTAAACACTATATTTTCTAAATTATTATTTACTTCCTGGCAATTGAGTGCATTTGGTTATTTTTAAAACAGCTTTTACACATCGGATATTTTCAAGGCGAATCGACTTTCCCGGAATCCAAGGTCAAACATTTTAGAAAATATAGATTTAACAGGAAAACTTTACCTCTTAGATATTACCGCGTGATTATGCATGAATGCTAATTATATGACAACTTGATTAGTTTTTTTAGGGCTCCTCCATCAACACGCAAATGTAGGTACACGCACTTAACATGCAGGTTTTAATCAAACTTTTCAGGTGTGCGTTTTTCGTACATAGAGTGATGCAGACCTATACACGCAATACATACCAATATTGCTTTTTGTGTTATTGAATATAAAATGTACAATTGTGTAATGCAGTAATGTAACAGTCTGTACATTATTAATTAATCATTCATTTCCTGATTGTACTATTTTTAATATGTTGATGGGAATTTAATAATCTTGCTCTGTCAGAAATAATGTGCATGTTCATGCATGAATCACATAAAATATAGTTATAGAGTCGGTAGAACGTAATTGCAACAGTATAGGTGTTAATTTGACTAATTAGCAACACAATTGCAGTATAAATTCTGGTATATAATTATGATGTAT
>JABXWE010051059.1:0-18607 GCA_014611495.1 Limonius californicus | reverse complement strand
TGACGCTCTAGTTGCTCTTCTGGAAGTACTGTTAAAAATGATAAATTTCGTAAATACTACATTTGACAACAGTGCAAGGCCATGGTATTGTGATGAAAAGTAGAAAATTTGTTTTTTGACATTTGTCAAAATCTTTGATTTACTTATCGGCCTACTAATTAAATTCTCCATAAATGCAAAGACATCGTCAACGTTGCCAAGCATAATATTCTTTAAGTGTCTCGTGTGAGGAAACTAAGCACTATAGGAAGTTCGTGTTAGTGTTTTTGAGGACTGTATTTCTTACAGAAGAGTGCTACTTGAAGCTTTTAAGGTATTTAAAGGACACCCTGTATAAAATCTAAAACTTAATCGCCGTTCAATATTGACGTTTAATCAACCGGAGGCCGCTCTTTCATATACAGGTTTGTTATTTCAGGCTCAAATTTTGTTTTATATTGTTTTGTATTATAGGATCTACTTATATCGTTCGATACTTTTTATTCGACTTTATATTTATTCGACGTATTTTTGCGCAATGTTACGGCCCAGTGCATTCGATCTTCTTCATTCGTCGTTATTACATTTTATATTTGTATCATTCGACGTTATATCTATTTCAGTTTTTACCGTTTAACATTTCTGTATTTGAATTTTTGCAGCCTGCATGATTGTTCTTTTAATGTAATTTCCATTCGACATTTGGATCATTCGACGATAATTGCGTTCGACATTATATTTTGCATGAGTCATATTCTTATTCCACATTATTACTACGGTGATTTTACAACATAATGGTTGGTTACCGGTGGAGAGTCCTTATATGAATGCGTGCAAATGACAGACACTGTAGTGTTAGATTAGGAGATCAATAGTTATTAAGGCCAGGTGATCACAGTTTCCATTGAAATTGAGTACGCAAACAAGCGTGTAACGTATATTTCCCAACGCTCACCACGGACCGAAATTCGATGAATTCCAGTAAATTTAATATTGAGCACGAAGTGAAACATTCGGGAATTGAGACTGACCGTGGATGTTTTTGTTCCTTTGAAGTAGTTTGGCGATCTATTTTATTTCTTATTGTTATTACATGGTTTGGGAGTTTTGACAGAACCGATACGCATCTTGTTTTTATCGCATTTTCACATACTCCCAGTGTGAGAATTTATTTTGATTGTAAATATTGTCAATTTCGAGACTGACGGAAATACATGTTTTGGTTTTACAAACGTTCATCTACGTGTATATCTCTGTATCTCAGATATAATTTATAACATTTAGTGTCGAGGTACAACGAAATTGTTTCAAATTTTTTTAAAATTATAAGAGGCCATCTAAAGTCAAATTCAATTAATCTTTTTTATATTTCCTGGTGTTTTAGATAGGCAAACACGAATGCAATGTTAGTAAACATATATAGAGATGAGGCTGTTACCATAACATTTTAACACAAAATTGACACTTTCATAATTAGCCAATGATCTGATCATCTCGCTTAGCTGTAAGAGATGTTCAAATTCCTGCTGCACTTCCCTTTCCATTAACCAATTCTTAGTCTACCAAAAACTGTCTGCAACCAATGTAAAAGATAGCACATACAATATACTACAAAATAATGCGGTCAGCGGGTCTTGGCATTGTTCTGATTGTAAGAAAATTAGGTATACTTTGTCATTGAGGTTGTGATGTATGTTCTGAAAGTCTGGTATTTTGTAAGGTGAAAATGTTAGTAAATTAAGTCTACACAATATATTATACACGAAAGTTGATTTTAACGTATTTTTACACAGCGTTTGGCTGTTTATAATCATCAGCCCTTCAATATTTTAGATACTATTTTCTCTAATGCCTATCTTTAATATTTTGTCTACCAGTTTTAAAAAGCCGCAACTGAAAAGGTCGCGTATTAATGTAGCTACGGTGACAATAGAAAACGCTAATTCTAGCATATTTTGGAACGCCAATTTTGGCTGGGAACTCAATATCAAATATAATCTTTTACATAGAAAACTATTATAACCCTCGCCCCATGCATCAATGGATGTGGAACCGTGTACTTGAATCTTATAGGAAAAAGGGAATTGCAGCCAATCTAAAAGGCAATACGTTTAGTGCATGGCAAAATAAATTGTTTACAGAGTTTTTGAATTGTGTTAATTTTATGAAAATCATTTAAATCTTGCCATTGGGGTTGTGTGCGTTATGCTCGTAAACGATGGTAGTTAGTAATTAGATGAAACAATTTCACTTCATTAGGTCTACATACGACAAACATTTTATCATATTTTTGTATTTCTTTCGTAATTTTTTTATCATATCCTTTTATTATTTTTCGATAATATTTTCACATTCTTACAATTTTGGATATGTTATCTACTAGTTAAAATGCAGTATGTTAAGAGGTTGTACCGTGAGTTCAAAAAGTAATTACATAAGGATTGGCCATGGAATAATTTGGGCACAGCCTTTCTAGCACCACCTTTTTTTTCCTCATTCATTCATACTACCGTTCCCCCCCGGAACCGCTTTCGCATTACTAGATCCAGCGAAAAGAGTTCTATTATTTCAATTTAGACAATAACAGTAACAACTAAATTACTACACTATTCAACAAATCATAAAAAGTAGGTAATCATTAAAATTGGAAATTATAATTTTTTTATTTCATAGGTACAGAAAAATAAACATAAGAACCTAAAGAAGCTGTTCAAAATGACCATCGTTTTCCTGCAGACACAAATTTACGCGTCTTCTCATACTATTAAAAGCATTTATAAGAATTTGAGGAGTTATATTGGCACACTGTTCCGCAATTCTGTTTTGCAGTTCCTCGATATTGTTAATAGGGGTTTTGTATACATTATTTTTCAGATAAGGGAAGATAAAGTAATCTAAAATAGTCAAGCCTGGTGATCTAGGTGGAAATTCTGGATTTGAACGTACACTAATTATTCGATCGTCAAAAAATTCACGAAGGTAATTGAGAGTTTCTTGAGCGGTGTGAGCCGTCGCGCCATCCTGTTGGAAGTAGCCTTGCTGGAGCTCATGCTCATGAAGCTGATTAATAAATTTACGTACAATATTCCAGTATCTCTGAGCAGTAACAGTTTCGTGGAAAAATATGGGTCCGATAATACGTCTTCGAGACACAGCAATCTAAACACCAACTTGTAACGGGCGAAGGGGAGATTCACGAAGAGTATGTGGATTTTCAGCACTCCATAACCTCATATTTTGTGAGTTTATATACCCCGAAAGGATGAACCAGGCCCCGTCAGAAAAAAACGTTAAATTTAGCAATTCGTCATTGTTCATCAAATTTGGAACCACTGACAATACAAAATTCTCCTATTGTGATCTACTGGCAGCAACTCCTGTAAAGCAATAATTTTGTATGGGAACAGCATTATATCTTTTTTGACAATAGTATGGCAAGTTCCTAATGATAAACCAGTCTCTTGCAAAAGTGTACGTAGTGATGTAGTGTGTTGCTCGTTCAAAGGTTGACGAACATCATCAACTGTATTTTGAGTACGAACTCTTCGCCTTCCAGCTCTATCTCTATGAGTAATGCTCCCTGTATCTCGGAATACATCAACACATCTTCTAAGTGCGCTGTAAAAAGCTCCTTCAAGGACAGCAATATCTGGAAATTGTTGACGAAATTCCTCTAAACATGGCACCGCACTGTAAATTCATTCGCCGTTCTCTCGAACACCATTTCGAAAATATAATTCTATCATAAATGTTTTGTGTTCTATTGTAAAAACCATTATAACTGTAACTTAATTGAATTTTCAGTATAAACTTATGACAACAACAGTGATGACAGTTAATGAATTTTAAAGCTTGCTGTAGACATTACTTTTATTTTCCATGGCCAACCCTTATGTAATTACTTTTTGAACTCACGGTATATTAGCGTAACTACGGTGACAAGTTTTAGCTTACTTTAGTCAGTTTAGTGGCGCTTTAACGACGGGATCAGTAGCGAGGAAGCACCAAAAGTAACTAGTTACTCTTCTATTATATTAACAATTTGTAAATTATGATAACCATAAGGTTAAACATACCAGGTTTTGTAGCATGTAACGGTGGAAATCTACGGCACGATCAGCTTGATTGAAGACAGAATCTGTTATCAGGTCTAGGCATTTTTCAAGTTCAAGCGACCGTTCGTGGCGCCACTTAACACGGAAGAAAATGAGAGGCAATATTTTTAGAAAACTATATATTTACATCGCACTTTTTTTGTTATAATGTAACAATCTAATCGGACAATTTGAAAATACCTGCAATAGAGCTTATTCAATTAATTTTGTTTTTTATAATTTTTTGTACTTGTTGATTCTTAAATGTGAATATTAAGTTTTCTTTTTATTGATTATATCTGCATTATTGATATTTCAGTATTTGGCTAGATATTTTCGTTGTTTCTGTATGTGTTGATATAGTGGCGGCAAATTCGAAAATTAATTACTTATTATTATGAAAATTTCCCTTACTAACTAAATTTATATTAAATAGATAATTTGGAGAAATTGTCATAGCTATATTACACTGATATTTTATGTTAAAAAACATCCTAAGTTAATTTTATTGCTGAAATATGAGTAGCTAATAAATTATATTTTAATATTTCCCACTAAGGATACTCGGTTTGTAAAACTTCTATGCCACGCGCCCGCTACGTCAACTCGTGCAACACTTTAAATCAGAAATTGCAAACATCATATGTGTATATATGTATTCGCTCGCTTTATTCATTGTCTGTAGGTACATTCAAGTTCACACGTGGGGTAAGAAGCAAGTAGTGCAATACGCAATATTATAAACATGTATGGTACTTATGCTCTGAAATGCGACAATCATTACAAGGAACTTAAAGTAAATTAATTGCTTCGTACAGTTTTCCCGCATTAAACTTTAAAAAAAGAAATATAAACAACAGTTAGTAATTCAGTTGAGAATACCATGAGGTTTCTCTTGCCGTCTTATACGGATAAAAATAACGTCGCCACCCTTTTAATGTTTTTGTAAAGATTCGCCGTCCCAACAAAAACTCTGTGCCTTAGTATATCGCTGTTGGGTTGTTTAAAACATACAATTTGTACTTATGGTGCAACGTTCAGTCCTTCCATCTTTGGTTAGGTTGCCAGTAACGTCATCCTAGCTCTGGTCACTTTGGATCACAACATCAAATTTAAATCGGCTTTTGTGAGTCACAGTATTTCAGAAAACCACAATATTAATCAGAATATAGATTTTGAGATTCTACATGTTTGTGTAAAGGTTTACAGTTGGACCTCCTGGAGATCCTAGAAATCAATAAAGCGTTGAAACGAAATGCCGACTATCCACATTATGTCTTAAATGACATCACTTTTAATAATTAAAATTACATTTTCAACAGCTTACATTAATTTGCCGATCTGTCTGTTTCTCTCGATTTGGATTTGGTTTTTACATAATTTTTACTTTTTGTACAATGTCATTTTGCCACCCTGTACTTAGATTCCACTTTAGTTCTGATCCATACAGTTTTCTATAGGTCATTTCACAATTTGCATGGTAGAGTCGCTTTCTACCTATTTAGTTCATTGTTAAAATGGTGAACTGGTTATCAGTTTTTTGACGTAAATTATTCTAATTTTATTTACTCCCAATGTTGGAGTTTTTGAAATTTAAATACAAATTTATAATCGCTAATATGTAGTCTATCCACCTATACATTTATTTATTTTCGGCGTTGCCGTGACATGTTTATTTGTGTTATTACGAAGTGTCACATTTTATTTGATTTTTACATAATGATTTAATTTCGTTGTTGATACTGAGGATATTGTTTATGTCAATTAAGAAGTGCTACATATATCGGATTTTGTTATAAACCATATTAAATATTTTTCCTACCATTTCAATATATTGTATAATTTGATATTTTTTACTGGGTAAGTGTACCTGTTTTGCTTCTTCTGTATTTGTACGTATCGATTTGTATTGCTTTTATCGTCTAAAGATGTGTCTGTAAGGGACACGAAAACGTTTACTACTTAATCTACAACTTTACCATTATATTGTTTTGTGGGATCGACTGTGTTTTATTCGTCGACGTAGTCATCCTAGCTGCTGTCTCTTTCGCGCTTCCCTCCCACTTAGGGCGCTTTTTTAGGCTTTCGCTACTCTATCGCCGAGTTAAGGTAAATAATATCTACATACATATGCAGTTAGTAGTGAAGATTATGTTTTTACAAAGAGCTTTATGCAAAGTAGAAGTAGCCATATATTCAGGAAATAATGCAACCTTCTGTTTTCTAATTTAATAATTAACTGCAATTCTTTCTTTCTCTGTCTTACAGTACATGTGTCAGTCAGTGGCGGCTCGACCAACAGGTTCGGATGTCTCGAAGCCTTTTCTATTTATAGCTAGACTCTGGTCCTCGTTTGAACATTTTGGCGTGTACTTGTATGAATCTTTCATGTCATATATTATATAGGGTGGTTGATTTTTCATTACATACTCATTAATTTCGTTAGAATCCAACTAGTTAATAAATTCAAAAACATTATGAGCTCTTTCTACAACAGAATGTTGTCACTTGAAAAACGAAAGAGCGGCGTTTAGAAGATTACTTTTATAAATGAAACACCCTGTGCTTTTTTGGATAATTGGAATGCTTTTTAAAATCTTAATATGGCATCATTTTTATTTTATTCATTTACTTATACAATAAATAATGCCATAGTACTAAAAAAAAAGAAAATTCGTACGTAGGCTTTGTAAATGCAAATTTTAAATCAAAAACGGGAATATTACTATATTGGCGAATAATAAAATAAGTTGTTTGATACGCGATTGCTTTAGATTTCCATACCCAAATGTGCTTCCAGTGACATGTAACTTCATGTAACAAAGCACAAATTTGTAAATAACTGTATTGGAAATAATGGGCCTTGTTTATGGCTTCCAAAATCACCTGATCAATATTACATGTTTTTGGGACAATAAATGTAATGTTCCCGTTTTGTATTGAATGTTGCATTTCCAAAGCCTATTTAAGTAATTATTTTCTTACTATTATGACATAATTTGTTGTTTAAATAGAAATAAATAAAAACGGTACATTATTAAGAATTTAATAAGCTTTCCGAATATTAAAAAAAAATACAAAGTGTTCCCTTTAAAAAAAGTAATCTTCAAATTGCTGCTCTTTTGTTTTTCAACTAACAACATTATATGGTAGTTAGTTGGAAAGATCGCATAAAATTATTTAAGAATAATGTTTGAATTTTTTAATTAGTAGGATTTTGACGAAACTAATGAGTGTATAATAAAAAATCAACCAACCTGGATACCCGTTGTGTAATAATTTATTATTTGATATTTTTACGTATTTTCCTTTCTTGTATATATTTTCTAAGATATACACTAAGAAGGAAGCACAACAGTGTAGGTTCTACTCCCCGTAAGCCGTCAGTCCTCGGCCCTTTCACGAGAATCTGTGTTCAGCAGTGACTTGAAAGGGTGGGGCCCATATATTTTGAGTTATCCTGTACATTGTAACAATCAAGATTTTCTTATTTGTTTTCCGCGAAGCATTCCTCCTCTGTGTGCTAGCGGAAGAGCCCGTTTCGCCCGTTTGTTGGGGGCTAACGAAAACGATCGTTTTGCTCGTACCAAACGCCCGGCAATACTATACTATATTCAAGCCGTAAATATATTTGGAGAAACTTCTAAAACTCACTGGGATACTAAAATTATGAAATATATATCTAATAGAAAGAGAAAATCATTTTATAACAGCAAATATGTTTTCCTACTACCAACACTTTAAACTAATAAACTATAAACAATATGAAACATTCAATGTCTTATCACTTTTATATTCGTATATGTTGCACTGCACCATTTCATAAATGTTGTTGGAGCTTGATTAAATGCTGTTACATTGCTATTCTTTGCGTCATTTTCTTATACGTATACAGCCACAACTTTAGAAACCGTTTACACAGACCGTGTATTTGATATTTCCTACAAACGGTTTTATATACTACAATTTCATGTTTAGATATATATTTTCAAGAATGTTAGCTTCACTAATGGGAAAATGTAATAAATCTTTTAAAATGGATAATATAGAGCACGCACAGCGCAAAAAATACAAACGATTTCGTATGACAAGCAAATAATAGATTTATTTTGCAATATATTTTCTTACGTGGCACCGAAATTGAAGCTTCCAAACTACATACAATTTGGCGTCCGTTTCGTTACTTTTTAGAACTAAGCAAGATGTATTACTCCAATAGATCATATCTTTTTTGCTGCTCCGTCAAATTAAAGTCATCCACGTTCCGTGAGTTGTTTTCAAGTTTAACTCGAGTTTTAGCTGGTGTTAAATTCAAATGAAAGCAGCGACAAAGCAGAAAAATTAAAAAATAAAATATTCTGTTCAGTGGAGAGTTTCACCTGACAACATCAAAGTAGAGATTTATATACCTGTGCTGTAATGGAAATTTATACGATTTCAGAAAAGAGTTCTTAAATTTGTTTGCTTTAAGTAAAGTTCTTCAAAACAACGAAATAAATATGTTTTATCAAAGCATAAAAATTGCAGGAGCAAGCTAGCAGGATATGGCTACATTTTTCTAAGGTCGCATTTCGTATTCTAAGGAAAGTTCATGTCTACAAATGTGTTCAGAAGTATAATACGGCTTCGTTCGCCTGACAGTCTGAAAAATGTTGCTCTTACAACGAAACTAAAAGTTTTCGCATGTAAAATGTGTCGGGATATAATGGAAATAGAAGTTTTCAATTTAAATGACGTTTAGGGGAAAGTTTTGCAACTATATTATTCCCTGCTTAATCAGTCACTGATTTTCTTCACACCAGTGTTTCGTAATAAAAACAATATTAACCTGTCCAAATGTTCCTATAACAGCATTGTAATACGGCAGCTATATGTGTGGTAAAAATAGTTTCTTACATATAAAATAGAGAGAGCGAAAATATAGTTTAGATGGATGTTTTTCTATAGGGTGGGCCAGCCAAATTTCCCCCCTTAAAAGTGCTCGACGCAACTTCACATGCATGGAACCAAGTTTATTGAATTTTTTAAATATAAAATTTAATCATAGTAGTTTTCTACCGAGTTGATCTCTTACTGCAATTATTATGACTTTTACTAATGCCAAATATACCCATTGGTGCAACCGTGCTGTAGTAAAAATTAACCAAGTGAAAAACAACAAAAGAGTGAAGAGAAAGTATTATTTCATTCTGTAAATATTCAAAATTGCATCCATCCAGCACCTCCACACAGTGTCTTACACATTACATAATTCTTTAGAGTATCATATGTGGAATAGAAGGGCACAAGATCGAGAAACATGGCGACAAATTAAGGAGGCCTACATCCAGAAATGGATTGAAGAGGGCTGATGATGATGAACATACGTAATTGATGTACACGCCTCAAGTATTCTATTTAGTAAATTCTGTTCATTTACTACCGACCATCCTCCAATCATTCTAACAATAAGCGAAAACATAATCAAGAAACAATATAACCCAACACTGACTAACAAATACACAGACTGGTAAGCGTTTCAAGAAGAGTTAAACGTCACAGTTCTGCTGAATGTGCCGTTGAGAAATAAGGTATAATAAGCAATAGATAACAATTAACCTAAGGAAATCAAGGAGCTAGTTGTTGAAAAAAGAAGAGCCAGAGAAAATTGCAACAAACCAAAGCCCCAATAAATAAAACCAGACTAAACCGTTTCACACAACAACTAAGGTGAGAAATATAGAAAATAAAAAACGAATCGGTGAACACCTACCTTAAAAATCGGACATACAAGAAAGGTACTAACTATCTGATATGGAAGGCAACCAAAAAACGCAAAAGACCGATAACCCAGGTGCCACCACTAAGAACTGAAAACGGTTATGCAAGAAACAACAAGCAGAAGGCAGATCTCTTCGCATACCACCTCGAACAGATATTTCAACCGAATGAACAACAAGTACAAAATGAAGCACTGGATGTGGACGATCGAAGAGAGGAGAAAGAAATAAAATTAGTCACTCCACGAGAAGTGGCAAAAAAATTAAGGAAAACTCGATTCGATTCGACTTGATATGAGGAAAAATATTGAACACCTACCTAGAAAAGCAAAACTAATACAAACCAACATAATAAAAAAAATGCATGTAACGTATGGAAGGTAGCTGAGATCATAAAGATACAGAAGCCAGGAAAATCGCCGAATGAAACAACATCATATAAGCCTATCGCGCTCTTACCGTAAATTTTAAAGCTATTTGAAATACTATTACCCAAAAGGCTCAAACCAATTATGGAAAGAAGAGAACTGATACCTACACAACAGTTTGGATTCATTCAACATTCGCCAGCCTTGGTGGTCTAGTGGTTAGCGCATTTGCCTTTAAATCCGAGGGACGCGGGATCAAACCTGGCTGAGGTCGGCGAGATTTTTCTAGCGGGGAAAAATCTGAAAATGCGCCTTCTGTCGGATAAGAAGTAAAGCCGTAGGTCTCGTGCAACTGCGATGTGTGACACGTTATAAATCACTACTGGAGTTGGAACTACCCCCAGATAGGCAAAATTCTTAATTAGGGTGTACAATGGACCAAATGTGGCCTAAGTGCATAGAGATGCTTGGAAAACCGCGTCCTAGATCTCGCTCTTTCAAATCATCATCATCATCATTCAACATTCAATTGTAGATCAAGTCTTGAAAAGAAAATAGTCTGCTCAGCAATCTACTTAGATGTTGCGCAGGCTTTTGATGAAGTATGACATCAAGGACTAAATCATAAACTAGAAAAAAGTCTACCTAAGCAATATACTGAACTTCTGAAGTCTTACGTAGCAAACAGACTATTCAGGAACAAGCAAGAAGAGGAATACTCCAACTTAGACGAAATTAAGTCAGGGGTACCACAAGGCAGTGTACTGGGGCTAATACTATACCTACTGTACACCAACGACATCCCGTCAACCAATGAGATAACAATAGCCACGTTTGCAGATGACACTACAATACTAGCGGTAGGCGAAAGAACTGAAGAAACGGCAGAAACATTACAACAAGCCACAACCCAGGAGGACAGATTAACCAGATAATGAAGAATATAACTGAATGAAAGCAAATGAGTGCATATTAACTTCATATAGAGGAAGGATGATTACGTGCCAATGACACTCAACAACAGTATCATACCGCATTCTAATATAGATAAGTATCTTGGAATTAACTTGGATGTCAAACTACGCTGGATAGAGGATATAAAGAAGAAAAGAGAATAACTAAACACAAAATGTAGCCAAATGTATTTGCTGCTGGGAAAGAGGGCTTTATTTATCCTGTATTAATTTCCGTCGTTATGGAAACAAATAGTAGGTAGTAGATAGAGTTGCCTACATTTAGGCGCTTCTTAAAGAATCTTTTAGAAGTTCTATCCCTGAAAGGAAACCCTTCTGACCGTACATTTATTAACAAAAAATGTTTGTTTTCATGTATACTTCAAGCCCTAGAAGTTTGTCCCTGCAATTCATTAACACCCTGTATAATTTATTTTATATGTAGAGGCTGTAAGACACGACCTTAACTATAGAGCAAAATTTGCGTGTAAATTTTATAATAAAGTTTTACAATTTCCTTTTTTTAATGTTACATTTAGCACGTGCGCTTGCGTATTAATAAACATTTTAGTGATAGTTTTACCAGTCCATAGTTTAGTTTTGTATCACTGGTATTTTGTCAAACAGCTGGTTGTGTTTATTTTTCATCTTATTTTGGAATTATTTCTTGCTTTGTTTTGGTTAGGAACTTGTTCTTATCGTAAATATAAACTCCCTGGCGTCGGTGGTTAGCCATAGTAGCAGATATAGGCCGACGTTAAATAAATACAAACAAACAAACAAACGAACAAACAAACACGTGTTTGAAATTAGATCCAATTAGCGGGATGTTTTCATGACTGATACAGAACAATAAGCTATTAATGTGCTTCATTCCTAGCATACATTAATTTTCATTACATTCTTTGAAATTTTTAAATATGGCGCTTTTAGTTAATTCCACCTTCTCTTAGTGAAATTAATATGCTGTGCAACCGTCATGCGCTGAATTTTCCGTTTGATTTAGCCATTTGTGTCCCGATTTCCATGCAAATTTACTTTCAATTTTAGAATACGTTAAAAATGATATACATGAAAATTTACCAAAAAAGTCACTTAGGAATTTTGTGTATGCAACGGTGCTAAATATTTTCACATAAACTTATGTGTAAATGTTGTGCAAAATTTAACGTCGTGGCTTACAGGTTTTAGCAAGCAAAATGGATAAACATAATATTAGCAGTAATTCAAAGTATTCAAGGTAAACATAGATGATAGACACCCGAGACGCAAACCAATTATGCCAAAAAGTTTATAACACGTTTAAAACAATACTAACCGAATCTACGGGCCACGCTCCACGTTTTGTTCAGTGCTTTTCTTAAAAACTAACAACAAAGCTTCGCAGAGATCCTAGATAAGATATGTTTCACAGTTGGGCATAGGCATCCACTTAAGTAAGGTAAAACAAGGTCACTGTTTAATAAATTTCATCTGTAAGAAATTCACTGGAAAATCAACTTCTCCGTGCATCAATTTGGTTAAATGTAATTAATAAAACAAAGACTTACTGAATTGAATAACAATGCAGCAATATATATATAGGGTGTTGAAAAAAGTGTTGAATATTTAAACATCAAAAACAAGTTGAAAAGTCTTAATCAACATAGGTCAATAAACTAATAGTTTTGTTGATATTTAATGCTAAAGAGCACACAAATTCCCGATTTGCAGGGATATAAGAGCGAATTGAACAAGACTGCCAAACAATTCCAGCATTACTACGTTACAGTTAATTTTGACAAATATTCCTGTCAGTGAATTTATGTTCTTTTAGATCACCTTGTTTATATTCAACTAATATAAGTTAGAATTTTCGCACAAGGCATATTATACCAAACATATTTAATATGGGAACAGCAAACATGTCGGTATTTATTATCCTGAAAATTTTAACTACGGCAAATATCACCCCCAGCTTAATTAAAATTTGAGATCTGCATTTTATGTTACCCGCGGTGGATTCGGTCGAAATTGCTACATGCTGTGTTATATAACAAAACATGTACTTGTAAAATTAAGCACGCGTTCAACACGTAATTAGTAACATAAAAGTTTACTGCGAAAGCATACTTTGCTGTGATGTAAAGGATGGCTCAAAGTCAAGTAGGATGTTAGAAGGTCCGAATTTAAATATAAGAGCTGAAACATGAATCTTTAATTTAGAGCTCTCATTTAAATTTAAAAAAACATAATTAAATCAAGCAGTGGTGCCTAAAGGTATATATTACGCTCCCTCTATACAGGATGGTTGGTTTTTCATTAGCCCACTTACATCTTAGGTAATATTAAAATACAAGAAGAAATTAAAGATAAAAGTTTCTTAGTTCCACTTTATCTATAGCATATTGGCAATAATAATTTTTCACGGAGCACTATTTTCTGGGAAATTGTCCAATTTTGGGTTTTCAACTGGAACACCGTGTATATTTTTGTCAGACGACTCTACCTTAAGTTCTATTTTCATTAATATATAAAACATCAGGAACTAAGGAAGTTTTAAGTTTTAAAGACTCACTTTCCAGATTCTACCAGAATAGAGTGCACAGAGCTTCACACTACCTTAATGAGGATATTTACCGCCCTTCAAACAGAAAAAAAAGTCTATCTGGAAGGATTTTCACACCAGAAAATATTAAATGGGCCATTAGCTCATTTAAACCATATAAATCACCAGGCGGCGACAGCATATTTCCTGTTCTACTTCAACAGGGCATAGATGAACAATGCTTGTGAGGATCTTTAGGGCAAGTTTTGCCGTGGCCTACATACCACAAATTTGGAGAGACGTCAGGGTGGCATTCAAACAAAAGGGAGGAAAGAGGCCTAAAGACATGCCAAAATCCTATCGACATATTAGCCTGAAATCTTTTTCCTGAGAACAATGGAGAAAATCGTAGACTAATACATAAGAAGCGAATTCCTGTTTAAGGCTCCGCTTCACGGCAAACAATTTGCCTATCAAGAAAGAAAATCTAGCTAAATTGCCCTACATACTCTTATAAGTAAGATTGAAGGAGCAATAAGAACAAAAACAATTGCGCTTCGTGCCTTTATTGATGTTGAGGGCACTTCTGGTAACACCTTCTACAAATCAATAAAAAAGCTATGGAATAAAAAAGTATAGAACCTACAATAATAATATGGACGCAAGCCATGCTAAAAAATTGAAATTTAACGGCAAAACTAGAAAGTGATTCGAAGACCATTAAAGCCACTAATGGGTATCCACAGGGTGAGTACCATCGCCCCTACTGATGATCTTCTTAAAAAAATGAGCGGCACTGGAATAAATATACAGGGTTACTCAGATGATTTAGCAGTCACTATTAGGGGCAAAGGTGACTGGATTATTTCCAATCTCATGCAGAATGCTCTCAATAAAATAACAAACTAGTGCCACATGGAGAACTTAAATGTAAATCCCAGCAAAATGGTCATTGTACCATTCACTAAAAAGAGGCGATTATTTCTTACGCCTCCTACAATGAATGGCATACAAATACAGTTTTCCAACTAAGTTATATATTTGGGAGTTACTCGCGACCAGAAACTCACTTAGAATCCACATCTTGAAAGAACCGCACAAAGAGCAACAACGGCATTTTTGGATTTGCTCTAAGCTCTTTGACAAAACCTGGGGGCTAAAACCTAAAATGATATTTTGGTCATACTTAACGCTGGTGAGACCCATGATCAGCTGCACATCTCTAGTGCGGTGGACAAAAACGAAGGAAAGTACAGTGCAGAATAAGCAGCTAAAAGTGTAGCGGCTGGCCTATATGGGAGTTACTGGTGCCATGCACACCTGAACAACGGCAGCAATAGAAGTTATGCTCAACCTTCCTCCTTTGCACATACAAATAAAAAAAAATAAAATGCTAAGTGCCTCTAAATTGCAACTAAACAAGAAATTCAAATTAAGAGACCTGATTGGACACCTAGAAATTCTAAAGGAATCCCAACAAGAACTCCTGTCCAAACCAACTGATATATTATCGCCAGTTCTGTTCAGCTCTGAGCGATTGTTAGAAGTGGTTAAGTATGACTACCAAACATGGAGCTCACGAGAACCAACATTAGGAAAGGCATCAATCGTGTGGTACACGGCTGGATCCAAAACAACCACCGGCGCGGGCGTAGGTATCTATGGCGCAGTAGTAAGGCTGTGAAAAGCCTTGGGACAAGTCCCTACAATCTTCCAAGCGGAAACCCATGCTGTAGATATCTGTGCTCAAATATGCCTAAGAAAACGCTATAGCAGAGCTACAATCTATATCCTTTCAGAGAGCCAAACAGCACTTGAAGCTCTGGGCTCTTACACTATTTAATCTGGAATTGCCTGGCAATGTCTACAAACTGTAAATCAACTAGCAAAAAATAACAAGATCACCTTAATGTGGGTACCAGACCATGAGGGCATCACTGGAACTGAGAAAGCCGATAGCCTTGCAAAAATAAGCTCGTAGATTCATGTCATTGGTCCGGAACTTTTCGGCGAGGTAACAAAAAGCCACTCTCAGAAGACCTCCCACTGGAACAACATTACAGGCTTAAGGCAGGCGAAAAGATTCATACATCACTAGCCAAACAGAGCACGCGAACTGCTTGAAGTCGTCAAACAGGAGGTAAGAGATATAACAAACTTTCTAACTGGACATTGCCCTTTGAGATACCATCTCAATTGAATGGGTAAAGTTGACCGCAACCTATGTCAATTCTGTGAAGATTCGATAGAAACAGCAGAACATATCCTCTGCAACTGCGAAGTTATAACCCGCCAAAGGTTTCAAATCCTTGGAAAGGTGTATACAACACCTGCTGAAATGAGCAGAGCTGCTTCCAGGAAAATCTTAAAGTTCGTAAGAAGCTTAGGACTTGAGGGGTAACATTAGGTTAGCAGGGTTTCACAAAAGATCTATATTGGTCGAGAGGCAATTTCATTGCCTGAACGACCCTATAAACATAGCATAACAAGGAATAATAATAAAGGGTAAACTCCTTTGGCTTTTTCTTGTATCTCTAATATTACCGAAGATACAGATTGACACTAATAACAATTCAAAACTAAATATATATCAAATATTTGTGAAACGTACGTAAGTAAAAGAAAATAATTTATACAGGATGTTCTCTTAATGTGTACTTCTTCAATGCCTGCTACAGTACTAACGTTATGGAAAAGGGTAAATACAAAAGTTATTGATGGTGATCTGATGCATAACATAAAATTATTTTCGTATGTAGAAAGTGCTCCAGGTTATCTTGGCAAGGTGTTTCTTTTTCATTTCAGATAGAACACCCACTATTTTTCAATATTTTAAAACTTTGCATTAATAGAGGATTAAAATAATATTATTATGTGTGTCTCGAATCAAAGCTTAATTTCTTTAGAAGAACGAGTATGCACTTCAAAAAATTATTGAACTATAGCTTTCAAAATTAATTAATCACATGAAACAGAATTCAACGTATTGTATAAGACGAACGCTAAGGGAAAATACTTGATATGCCCTTTCTTAAAAAACAAGGTACTCTGTATGTTACATACGAGGTCTGATCAAAATGTATGCAGAATGGTTTCATAAGTTTGCAATGGCTGAACACCTGGATGTGGTTTTGCATCTATTACACATGTGCTGTGAATGACATTGGCCTTGCTCATTTGGTTGTTTCACAGTAATGTTTTTTGGTGACATATGTGTAACTGTTTGGCGGGTTTATCATGTCTGAAAAAAGTGATCAACAAATTTTATCAGATTTTGTCAAAAACTTGCACACTTGCAAAAATGCGTATTTAAAGTTACAGAAAGTCTATGGGGAAAATTGTATGAGCCGTGCACAAGTTTACAAGCGGTATAAACGCTTTAAAAATGGTCGTAAAAGTGCTGAGAGTGATAGGCGTCCTGGAAGACCTACAACCAGCAAAAATTTTGAAGCTGTGCGGAAAAATCGCCGAATCACTATTCGTGAATTATCTTCAGACCTATAGATTAGTTTCGGTTCAGTTCAATCAATTCTTACGAACGATTTGGGTATGAGACGCATCTAAGCCAAATTTGTACCAAAACTCTTCACAGTTGAGCAAAAACATGCCCGTGTTTCAGCTGCTACTGAGTTGCTTGAAAGCGTCAAAAACGACGAAAACTTTGTAAAAACAATCGTAACCGGCGACGAAACGTGGGTTTATGGGTATGATCCCGAAACTAAGGCCCAATCTTCACAGAGGAAGACCCCAAAGTCTCCCAGACCTAAAAAAGCACGACAAAGCCGCAGCAATGTTAAAACGATGCTGACTGTTTTCTTCGATTGCAAGGGATTTGTGCATCATGAATACGCTCCATCGGGCCAGAAAATCAACAAGGAGTAATACTACCAACTTATGCGACGTTTGAGGGATGCAGTTCGGCGGAAAAAGCCGGACTAGCATGAGAATGGCGAGTGGCAGTTGCATCATGACAATGTCCATGCCCACGCATCGCAACTTGTGCAGCAGTTTCTTGCTAAGCACCGCATTCCACAGGTCCGTCAGCCACCCTATTCGCCAGACCTTGTTCCCAGCGGCTTTTTTATATTCCCTGATATCAAATTCGATTTGAAAGAAAAAAGATTTCAAGACATTGAGGAGATACAGCAGAACACGACGAAGCAGCTACTCGCTGTTTCAGAAGAAGAATTTAAAAAATGTTTCGAGCAATGGCAGCAACGCTGGATTAAGTGTTTGGCTTCCGAAGGGGATTACTTTGAAGGTGATTAGATATTAATTTCATAAATCTTGTAATTTCTTTTTAAATAAGGCCATTCTGGATACATTTTGATCAGACCTCGTATATCAAAATAAATTAATTTTTGTTCGATATAGGCTGAGAATATCTGAAATTAATGATTACTGAAGTATTGTAAAATTTATGTCGGTCATCTGATCTGGGGTTCAATTCTCGCTAGCAAAACATCGAGTTTTTAATGGCCGTTTTCGTTTGCAAGGCTGCGGCAAACAAAAGAGGTATCCTGCCTAGTACATTTTATTTGGAGTAGCAGTGTTAATACCCTTCACGTGGTTCGCCTACTTTTAGGTGTAGGTCCTCTATGTCTGTTATACTTTAGATAACGCACAACGAGGACTAGGGGAGAAGATAGCTATCTAGAAAAAGAGACTTAATGTAAGTTATAGAACATTTAAATGTACCTACTCCAATATTTAATGCTTTGCATACAATTGTGACGCTCTTTACTTATACTCGGCTTAACGGGGTCAATTGCACGTCTGCTTATTACGTGCAATTGCGGAGATTGCCTCGGGCGCCAGATTTGTTACGAAGTTTACTCTTCCGGAACAGCTTCGTAGTCCTGGGATGGATAACGAAGACCTGGGTAACTGCAGTTGAAGACGTCGGTATCCAGGGGTCTGTTTTATT